>JAEVFF010000518.1:698781-732520 GCA_018901945.1 Pugionium dolabratum
AAATTTCATCGGGAATTTATTGGGAAATTCCGACGGCTTGGCGATTATCTCCTCCGTCGGAAACTTCCGACGGGTTTTCAATGGAAATGGTCCGTCGGCATACACCGACGGATATTCGATGGTCGGCAGCCATCGGGAATTACCGACGAATTATCGAGAGACTCTTTCCGATGACTTCTACCACCGGGAATTTGGTCCGATGATTTTTCCCGACGGTTATAAACCGTCGGGAGATATGCGACACTTTTCCGATGGGAGCGTCCGTCAGAAATTTCTGACGACAGAATCCGTCGAAAAAAATCAATTAATTGAAAAAATAAAAAATTTATTTTTTAATATTTATATTTTAAAATATTGAATTAAATATTTTTTATTCAATATTTTTAAAATATAAATATTAAAAAATAAATAAATAAATTTTTTATTTTATTAAACTAAATTAATATTTTTAAAAATAATCATATAATTAATAAAAAATAATATTATAATTATAAATATAATATTAAACAATTATTTTAAAATACAAATTACAAATGAGGGGCAGGAACAGAAGGAGGAGAAAAAAAGTCATCAGACAATTTATTTTTTATCATTTCTACAAAGTTTTTGAGATTATTCATCTCTATTTTCATAGCCGCCATTTCTTTTTTTAGTTGTTCATTTTCCTCGTTTCTAACTACAGATGATGCGCCACCGGTATATGCAACTCTCCCGAGTCTTGGATGACGATCCTTTGAAAATGGTACTTCCTGTAAAAATAAAAAAAAATATTATTAGAAAATTTAAAGAAAATTATTATAATATTAATTATATATTTAAAAAAAAACTTACGTCAAGAACGAGACGGTTAATCTCAGAACAAGGCAATTCGGCGTCCGAAGATGAAGAACCAACTTGAGACTGCTAAGTTAGAATAACACTTTTTTTTTACTTTTTCGATGATCTCACTAACGAGACCATCTTGGATACGACCAGTCTTTTTGTTCGTGTGGACAACCTCGAGAAGTTGCAAGTGATCTGGAAGCGCTCCAATTTCTTGTGCCTAAAAATAAAAAAAAATTAAAATAATAATTTTAAATTTTTTAAATAATAATAAATAATTAATTTACCAATTGATCGGCTCGTCTCAGAAAACTAGTCGATCCGGCATTGTGAATATAAATGCCTTTGCCTCCTCGGTCGCTCTTCCGGTTTCCCGAATTAGTTTTTGAGATGACCTCAGCGCTGGATGATTCCCAATAACGAATAAAATCGTTCCAAACCGATTCATTCAACCCTTTTAGTTTATCTTTTCCCTTTTTCCATTTTTGTTTTCACTCGTTCATGTGGCGGAAAAATTGTACTATAGCCTCTTTTTCGAAAGCTTCTTCCACCAATTTTGTGTTCATTGGATCCCATGTAAATTCTTGCTGCGAAATTTTAGTATATATTACTAAAAAATATTATTAAAAAATATTTAAAATAATTTTATATTTAAATTTTAAATAACATCAAAAAAAGCTGGTGGAAATATTTTCTTCAGGTTACAAATGAGAACAGGTATTTTTTCCTCCAAATTTTGGATATCGTCTATAGTAAGTGATCTTGTATATAAATCTCGGAAAAAAGTACCAATCCTTACATAAAAAAATATATTTTAATATCATATAATATATGAAATTATTATTATTTATATATAAAATAATGTAAACGTCGTACCTACAATTGCTCCGTGGATGTTTTTAGGCAGTAGATCGCTAAAGGAAAATGAGAATAATCTTTGCATGACAACATGACAATCATGACTTTTCATCCCTGAAAATTTACCTTCAATAGTATCGGCACAATTACGAAGATTAGATGCGTATCCATCTGGAAATTTGACACTGTGCTTAATCCAGTCAAAGAATTCATCTTTTGCATGCGCATCCAACCGGAATGCGGGAGACAATGATTTTCCATTTGACATTACATGTAGTTCCTTCCGGGAAAAAATATCCGGCAAATCCAATCTAGCTTTCAAATTATCTTTTGTTTTTCCTTGCACATTTAGAACGGTATTCATTATGTTGTCAAAAAATTCTTCTCAATATGCATAACATCTAGATTATGGCGCAACAAATGGTCCTTCCAATACGGTAAATCCAGAAAATGCTCTTCTTGTGCCAATTATGGTATTCGCCACAACCATCAATAGGGTAATGTCCGTTACCTCCACATGAAGCCGTTTTCTCAGCACCAAAATCTCTAAGTTGAGTCATCATATAATTCCCGTCAAGAATAGGAGGTGGAGCATCAAAAAATTTTTTGTTTTTCCTAAACAATGTCGTGCTCCGGTGATATGGATGATCTTGTGGTAGAAATCGACGATGACAATCGAACCAACTAGTCTTTCGTCCATGTTTCAGTTGGAACGCATCAGTATTATCTTGACAATATGGGCATGCTAATCTTCCATGCGTCGACCATCTTGATAACATACCATATGCTGGAAAATCACTTATCGTCCACATAAGTACTCCTCGCATCAAGAAGTTCTGTTGGTTGGAAACATCGAATGCTTCGACACCATTTTCCCATAATATTTTTAACTCATGAATTAGTGTTTGTAAGAAAATATCAAGCGATCACTTAGGATGCTCTGGGCCAGGGACGAGAATTGTTAGAAATAAAAACTCTCGTTTCATGCACAAAGAAGAAGGCAAATTATAAGGTATAACGATAACTGGCCACAACGATTATTGCCTCCCATGCTTCCGAAAAAAGTTGAATCCATCTGTAGATAACCCGAGGTATACGTTTCTAGGCTCATATGCAAAACTAGGATAAACCTGTTGAAAATGTTTCCATGCTTCTTCATCCGAGGGATGCACAATTTCTCCATTCGAATTATGTTATGCATGCCATCTCATAGGTTTTGCCGTGTGTTCAGATTGATATAACCTCTTTAACCTCTCTGTTAATGGCAAATACCACATCCGTTTATGTGGAATAGGTACTCTACCGCTTGTCTCTTGAAATCGAGGTTTGTGACAAAATCGGCACTTCATGCGGTTTTCATCATTTCTCCAATAGATCATGCAGTTGTCAATACATACATCGATCATCTGATATTGCAATCCAAGACCAGATACAAGTTTTTGAACCTTGTAATATGAAGCATGTGCATATTATCTCCAGGTAATATATCTCTAACAAAATCAGCTATCGCATTCACACAATCTTCAGCAAAGTTGAAATCCGTCTTTATCGTCATCAACTTGCTTGCAACAGATAAAGGCGATAATCCATCTCTACATCCTTTATACAAAGGCTGCTTGGATGCATCTAACATATCAAAAACTTTCCGGGCTTCCAAATTAGGTTCCTCTATTCTGCTAATATCTTCAATGTACGATTCTCTTTGTTCACGAAATGCATCATTCACCATATGAACAGTACCTCCGTTTATATCAACTTCTGATGCCGGTTCCTCTATCCTAATATTAGTACTATCTATCCTTTTTGAAGTACTATCATAATATTGCATCGTTGCATCAGTTTCTCCATGTGTATACCAAATTTTGTAACCCGGCATAAATCCATTCCTATACAAATGATTATGTACTTCTCTAACAGAGATTAATCTATGATTTCGACATTTAATACACGGACAATACATTTTACCGTACTTCGATGTCATGCTACTCTTTGATGCAAATGCCATGAACTCTTCAACACCTTGCGCAAATTCATCAGTTAATTCTCCCGTTGTTGAATCATATCAAGGTTTATCCATCCACGATCAAAAATACTCATAAGAACCCGAAGAAAACATTTTCTTAAAAAAATTTGTTCTGTTGAAATTGTGAAAGATCATAGCTTATTTATAGTGAAAATTAGATATTATCATGAATTTTTAACAGATTATTATGAATTTTTAACAGATTATTATGAATTTTTAACAGATAATTACGAATTAAACAGATTATTCTTCAGAATATTCTTCTTTTCCGATGGAATTCTGACGGTTTTCGAACACAACCGAATAATCACATATTTTGAATAGATTTTATCTTCACCTCCCGATGGATTTTCGATGGTTTCCGACCACCGACGGATAAACACAAAATTTTAATAGATTATTCTTATGTTTCCGACAGATTGCCGACGGCATCCGGCAATGGTCGGATACTTCCGATGGTTTTCCGAGAAATGAGGCCGACGGATTCCCGACGGAGTATAAAACAGAAATTCCATCGAGAAGTCATCGGAAATTTACCGACGTCCTGTGATATGTCGGTAATGTTCCGACGGTTTCAAGAGGATATCCCGACGATTGCGCTTTCGTCGGAAATTCAACGGTTTACCATCATGTTTTACCATCGATTTACCGATGGCCCTGCAAGCATCGGAAATTACCGACAGATCTTTGACGGTTGTAGTTCCCTCGGTAGTCCGTCGATAAT
The DNA here is from genome assembly GCA_018901945.1 of Pugionium dolabratum. Taxonomy (NCBI): domain Eukaryota; kingdom Viridiplantae; phylum Streptophyta; class Magnoliopsida; order Brassicales; family Brassicaceae; genus Pugionium; species Pugionium dolabratum. The sequence goes on from JAEVFF010000518.1 coordinate 703,209, forward strand.
CCATCGCAAAGTCATCGGAAAAGTTCGAAGGTTTTATTTCCGTCGAAAATACCGTCGGAAATGATAATGTTTTCTTGTAGTGCTAAAGAAGTCTACTTTGTAAATATAATACAAAGCAGACTTCTCGTAACTGTATGAACTAGAAAAAATATAATCGAAACCAAAACACGAAAACTAACCTTCGATCTTGATTTTTTAGCTAAGCAACTTAAAGAATGACCGATATAGACTCACAAAAGCTTGTTTTAACGGATAATGATGAATTTTTACAAAGTTGGAAGCTTTTAAATATAGTGTGAAAAGAGAAATTAAAAGAAAATATGAGAGAAAATGAAAGAAGTTGAGATGAATGAGATTTGATGAATGAATAGAGGTAAATGGTAGGTGTGTCGATGGAATTAAGAGCTCTCAACAACCACGACAATGGTGGTTGTATACAATGAAAAAATGATATTTTTGTAATATTTTTTAAAAATTTGTTAATAATGGTATTTGTGTTGTTTTTTTTAAGTTAATGGTAAATTTGTAAATAAATTTATTGTTGAAAAATAAAAAAAGATAAAAATTTAATTTTGCAAAACTAAGTTTAACGGGATTAAAATTGTAATTGAAGATAAATTTTAACTCAATTTTGCAAATTATCCAAATTAATGTTATATTTTATTTATCTTCAAGATACCAAATTCAATTTTTCTTCTTGATTTTAGTTCTAAACTTAAGAATTTTTTCACTGAAAAAGACACACTTGAGACAGGTATATGTCTCCAAAATTTCCCTTTTTTTTTTTAATAAATAAAAAATAATGTTTTTGTCAATTTCGATAGCCCACGTCAAAAATACTCAAAAGTATTCAAAACAAATTTTGTTCTCCAACTTAAGCTTAATTAAATTTCAACTATAGCATTAAATTAGAAAATTTTGACAACAATGATACATAGCCATTAACCTTAGGCCCAACAATTATATTGCTATAATATAAACTAAAGAAAAATATCCAAGAAAACTATAAACAGAATTTTAGCATATAAACGGAATTTTAGCATATAAACGGAATTTTACCATATAAACGGAATTTTAGCATATAAACGGAATTTTAGCATATAAACGGAATTTTAGCATATAAACGGAATTTTAGCATATAAACGGAATTTTAGCAAATTCATAATATTTTATTTGAGAAACATTTTAAAAAATAATACTCTGACATGTTATTAACAATGTTATTAAAAAATATTTAAAAAAAATAATTTGATAGTACGATAAATTTCAAATAAATATATAAATAGCTTTAAATTACTAGAATAATTACGATATATGTCATTGTTATTAATTTAGTTAGAAAATCAATATATTTTGTTAAACTAAAAAATATTATTAAATTCGTAAAAAAAAGTTATTTGTCTTTTTTTAATTTATATATACAAAATTAATTTTAAAAATAATTTTAAATAAAAATTAAAATTATATAAATATTTAATTTATATTTACTAATAAGTAATATTATATAATTTACTAATATTTTTCCTTATATATGGCGTGGATATAAATATAATATTCCTAATTTAAATGACAATGCATCATCATATTTATTTATCTTTCCTTCCTACAACAACAATTAAAAGTATTTATAAAATATCAAAATGTCATTAACGAGATTATAAAAAGAAAGAAAATATATATATATATATATATATATATATATATTTATATTTTCGGACCATATAATGTAATTGTACTATTTTTTTTGTCGTCATAGGTTTTATCTCACTAACTTTTTGCATGATAAAGTTTTTTGATGAGACAATAGCTAGTAATAATGTATAATAAAGAAAGTGTGAAAAGGATAATTATCCATTTCACCGACTTACGTTTTGTTTCTACTGACATTCCCTTAGTTTAAAGACATAATTCGACACAATCCTATCAAATTTAAAATTGTATTTACGAGTCAATTAGGTGAATATATAATAACTTTTGAAAAGTTAGCGATTTATATATGAGATTCAAACAATTCATTTTCCTGTATCATAGAAAAGGCAAATTATTAAAAAACTCATCAATGAAATTGACACGGTGTGACATCAACATTGAATTACTTTGAACATATATCACTGTTCAAAATTCCGTGTATGTTCTCAGATATATCTGCTCCATATAATATATACATATATATATGTATGTATATGTTATTCGTAAAGTTAACCACGTATATAAAAAGAACATGATAGATAAATCACCTAGAAACACCGTAACTTTCACTGGGTTTGAAAACAAGAAAAAATATCAAGTATTCACCTAAATTGAAATCAATAAGATCTCACCTGTAAATTGAAAAACGGAAAGGTAAGAATGATTAAATATCTGTTTTTCCATGTTTATAGTCAACCATTAGTGTGGTCCACCATTAAAATATTTTCATCAGGGTTTGAAATACCGCTACTGGCAACCTTAAAACTACAAACAATGTATAGATTGTGATTAAAGATAATAAATTGATTCATTAGAACTTCTTCTTTGCATGTTCATTTCTTGTGTTACTAATTTTGCAAAACTTTATCCGTGTACTAACTACTTTAACATCCATGTGAGTATTTTCCAGATTCAACAAGTTATAGAAAATGGTTCAATTAGCATATCTCGTGAGAGGTGTTTGGGAGAGGGGTGATGGAGAAATTTGGATATCCAAAAGTGAAGCAAGAGCAATGACATACGGTGTAAAGCTCCAAGAAAATCATACATACACATCACTCGTTGGGATGGTGAGGAGTTGGTGTGACTTGGATAACCACAAGTCACTAGCTTTAACATACCAATATCTAGAATGGTTGGCTACCGGGAATCTTTCACGGAACCCATCCATAGACATCACATCCGACGAGGATGTGGCAAGTTTCATGGCTGTTAAGGTTTAGACTAAAGATCTAACGTTGTGTGTGATAGTGGGTTTGTATCACATAGAGAGGTACAAGTTTTTTAAACGGAACAATTTCGCAGTTGGTGGGAGTTCAACTACCGTGGAAGACCTACACAGATCTTTGGATAACCAAAACATAGGTTAGCCTCTATTTTTATTGTTACCGCCTAACATTTTTGTTAACTGTAAAAATCTTAAATAGTGAGTACTTAACACTCCTTGTGCATGAATATTTTACACTTTTAGATTTGCTAGCAGGTGGGGTTATAATTGGAAGTTAGAGAGTTTTTGAGGAGTTACACACAGAAAAAGAAATGGTTGTGTTAAACAGAATCCATCTCATGCTAACATAAATGTTGACTCCAAGCCATCTTTTGGGCGACGAAGAAGAGATTATAAAATCCTCGGATTCTTCAACCGGAAATTATGAAAAGGATTACGTGCCCAAAGACAATAATAGCGATATAATATGGTTGGATGGTGATGATAACAATGACTCCACAGCAGAAGAATTTGCAATCGCAAATGCTGTTTCCAATATTGGTATTCTTATAATTATGCACATTGATATTACAGTGGACCAAAATTTCCTCATATACTCCCACAGACATTTAAAGTTGCTTATAACAGATGAAGGAGATAATGAAAAAGATTCAACAGAAAAAGATCCACCAATTATTCCATCTACCATACTTGATAAAGGGAAAGGAAAGATGTTTGAGGATTACTTTAACTTGGAAATAGGACAAACAAGTCTAAATACCACTACACATCTCGTAGATGCTAACCCATTTGGTGATTTATCCTCAGAAGGTGAGTACTGAGCTTTCTAACCAAAATTCCAATGTTAACCGTTACATTTTAAAATGGTGCGTTAATTTATACTGATAGAATGTTAACCGAACGCATACTCCGTTAACAACGTAGTTAGTGATGTAATAATTATCTCAGCTGTTAACTATTGTGTTAATTGTTAATTTGTGTAGGAGACTGTTTTAATAATGCCGACAGCGAGGTTTATATGGGGATGGTGTTCCATGAAATTGATGCCTTTAAGTTCTATATGGCTTTATATGCATTGAACATGAAGTTTCATTACCATACCACAAAGTCTAACCCAGAAATGGTAACGTTGAAATGTAACGGTGAGGGGTGTCCATGGCGTGTATATGCCGTAAAAATTTTGGGATGTGGCTGGTTCCAGGTTAGGAAGGCCACATTAAACCATTATTGTACAGTGAATGATAGAGGACGGTACCAACGAATAGCGACAGCAGCTGTGATTGGTGGTATGATGAAATCAAAGTTTACGGGGCGTGGGGCAGGTCCACATGCAACTGATGTCCGAAATATCTTGAAAAATGAGCATGACATGCCAATATCCTACTGGAAAGCATGGCGATCAAGGGAACACACATTAGAAATTGCAAAAGGGGCAGCAGGTAAGTCTTATCATTTACTGCCATCATACCTTCAAGAATTGGTAAATGCTAAGAACTGGATATATATATATATAATTATAGGTTAACGATAGTGTTAAATCTAATGTACGACAATGGATTGTTGTGCAGGTGTATCAAAAAAGCAAGTATTGCGTTTGCATTCTGAACCTTCAAAGGAACATATAAACAGTATTCAAGAAGAACCATTTGGGATACCTCGTGTCTAGAGCGGCTCGAGCGTTTAGTTTGCCTGAGTTTTATTCACACTTTAATGAGATTAAAAAAATTGATATTGCATGTGCAGGCTATTTGATGGATGTCGGGCTGGAATATTGGGCTCGTTCACATTTTGATGGATTGAGGTATAATATAATGACAAGCAACGTCATGGAATCACTGAATAGAGTTTTAAGTGAGGCCCGAGGGTTTCCAATTATTCCTCTTATTGAATATATAAGATCAATGCTAACTGGGTGTTTTCTAAAAGACGGAAACTTTCATCGGTAACAAACAGTTCACTAACCCCAAAGGTTGAAGAAATAATCACAAAAAATTTTGAAAGATCAACCGGTTATGAAGTGCAGCCTATTAATGAAAATAAGTTTGAGATTCATACAAAGATTGGTGGATCATACCATGTGGATCTGATGGGAAAAACTTGTACATGTTGCGAGTTCCATATACTAAAGATCCCATGCTCTCATGTAGTAGCTGCAGCGGTAAGAAAAAAGATAAAGCTTGATACACTCGCAAACACCGTATTTACAACTGGATTTTGGAGAATGGCGCACGTACACAATGTTTATCCAGTGCCGGGTGTGATTAATACACCTTGCGTGAATGAACATCTTATGGAAATAAATTTGCTTCCACCAGCAACCAGACGACCACCTGGCCGTCCTAGAAAACAAAGGATCTTTTCCCGGGGGGAGTTTAGAGTGAGTTTTACCTTGAAATATTATTTTCACGGATATAATATAATATAACTGCTACTAACCATGTAAGTTGTAACAGAATGTTTTATATGATTAATAAAGCACATCAAACATCTTGCAAAAGAGAAATGCAATGACATTAGTAGTTTCTAATAACAAAGTAATACTAATAACAAGGATTATTTACTTTCGGAGACATCACTTTCATCCTCTCGGTTATGTCGGCTACATCTTTTTTGGTGATGGTAATTCCCTTTGGCAAGTATATCGTACTGTCATAGTAAATTTGAACGTTGGAATTAGACTGTTAACAAAATTATTAACTGTTAAGAAAATTCATTCCGAACAATTCGTCTAACAGACTTACACAAGTGTCGGAAACACTACCAGAATATATAACTTGTTACACTTACAGTTTCTTCTTGAACAACGTATGTAGCTTGACAAACTTTGTAGCATAGTCAACTTCTGGGTCAAACCCGTATAGAATAGAGTGGGGCTCTTGTGAGACTGTCATCAATCTTTTGTCACATTCAAAGTCTTTAAGTACGTTTGGTAATGTCCTCTATTGTTTGCTCTTACGAGGTTCTTCCTCTTCGTGTTCTTCCAATTCATCTTTTTCATCGTCTACGTCTTCAGCAGAAGATTTCTCATTCTGCTCTTCCGTGTCATGTACCACATTACTTGGATTGATGTTGTCCTGCCAAAGTCCAAGCGAGAAGCAAGGAATGGATGAGAGAAAAGCCGAATCATTGATGAGATATGGGTTGTTCCACTGATTGACATGATCGTCAAACAATCCAGTTAACGGTTAACAATAGAATTAATAGAAAACAATCTTTAACATAAAAATCTGAATTGTTATACCGTTTCCAACGTGTCTACTTCACACTCTATCTTCGTATCAACAATTCGATCACTAAGCGGTTGATCAATAGAGGGGACAACATTTTCATGAGCAACATCCTCAGAATATCAATAATAACATACTCAAATCTATAAGATGTTATTTCAAAAATTATACATATAAATAAGAAGAGAACAAGTTACCTCATCATCAGAGCCTTGTTTATAGAACCAAGAACAACATTTACTGCATTGGACGCACCAGAATGGGATACGGCTGGAACCCCTGGGGGACCCTTGGAAATTGATCCTTCATTTGTGAGCGGGTCTTTGTTGGTTCCAACATCAACATCTTTACAACCCATCGTGTTAGCATCCTCATGAGGTAAATTTATCGATGAAATTTTGTCCAAACATTCACGTATGTACTTCATAACTACATCCTGTATTTTTTAGAGCTTCTCCTTAATCATATTTTCCAAAGATGCCTCTAGAACTGTGAAGGAATCCTCAATCTTCTTCAATTGATCCGCCGATTTGTTGATTTTCGATTCAATAGATGAAAAGTTTCCCCTGAGTTTAACTGCAACCAAATCATTAACAAGATGTTGATCAGTCATCATACTCCCCGTAGCACGTGGAGTAGATGGTGCATGCCGAGATTCAGAGGCAACCCCTTTATCTTTCCGCTTATCTCTCTTCTCTTTCTTGTCCAACTCTTCAATTTTCATTCTACTCAACTCAGACTCAGAAACACCTCCAGTGAACAATTTTTTTAAACTCAAAATTCTCTGAAATCATCTTCACCATGTTGTTTACCTTCTTATCTTCTTCATCATTGGACCACACATACGCATCTTCACTACATGAAGGGCCTCCATCCTCTGAAATGATACACTGCACATCAACCTGGAAAAAAAAGAATATTAAACAACATTTATCTAACACTATTACAAAATCTCTAACATAATAACTTTGACTACAGTAGAAAAGAACATAAACGAGTTGTCATCGTATCACAAGTTATAACAGCTAATATGAGAATTTTAGCTGAAATTATTAGTTAACGACAGCAATGAATACCTTTTTTAACATTATAATTACCATACTAAGTGAACCAAATATCAACGACACCTGATATGTAATATTGGGTTAAAACTAGTTAAAATATAACATATCGGTTAATGAATCGGTTATATGCATAACAAAACGTGTACACCGATATCAAATTAAAAGTGGTTCTTTTCGGGTTCTTTTAGCAAGTATACTACCTATGTGCATGGTACCAGTTAAATTACCGGATATATATGATCAATACATGCTACTCTATTCTAACCCATGATATTTTCTATCGGTTTAACACGCAAAGAAATGATAAATATGCTATTTAGGCTATTTAAAAGTTTAAAACAAAATTAGCTTATTTTTGTGTTACCTTCCCTTCTTCATCCAGCACTCGAGCATAGGCGGGATTAAGCCCAATTTTCTTTTTGTTGGTGCCACTTGTATTATTCCGGTTTTTTTGGTCTGGCATCGTTTTCACTATCGGATTCGGTGGAAGATGAAGAGTCATTCAACTGCTAAAATTCCAGTAGAGAAGGTATGGTTTCAACAATGACAATTGAATCGAATGAAAAAATTCTTGAATTGTAATGGAGCTTTGGGATAGCGCAAGCACATCTCTTTTTTTCACACTTGACACAACCATATCGAAAGCAATCACGTCCCATGGATATGCGAAGAGGGAATCAAGATCCCGGATAAGTTCTACATGAGCCTTGTCGATTTTGGGTAGATGAGACGATGGTAACAACACCGATGCGGTGATAGCAAGACACACGTACTTGATCCTCTCCTCCTTGTCTGCTACTGTATGCTTTTTCAGCATTAATTGCTAGATCAACGGGACACGATTCAAGGTTTCCAAAGAGTGTGGGCCAATACGGCTTCTCTTTTATGGGATTCTTCTTCTTACCCTTGGTACGAGGAGGTAGTTTACCGCACGGAAGATCGACAACGATACTAAACTCTCTTAACGAGAACCTTATCAGCTTACCCGCAAACAAAAACCATAACTCGTGCTTTTTGGAAGTCTTCGGTTGGCGGGTTAGCAAAAAATGCCCAAATCTACCAAAGTACACAGGCATAATTGTCGTGCTTAGTACTTTCCGAAAAGTAGAACTGCGGATAAACTCCGCCTCTTGTTCATCCAAAACATTCATTATAGCGTGAAGACGTTTTGTTTTGTAGTATGTATTGACTCCCTCTCTGACGGGTCCTTCACCAGTGTAGAACATTCTTTCTAGTAGTTCAATGTCGAAATCCTTCAAAAAACCAAAAAAATTGTAAATGAATGCATAAATTCCGGTTGCAAATTTGACATAAACAAGGAAAATTTTGAAAAAAAACATACCATTTTACGGCAAGCTTCTTCTTTCCCCCCCGAAAGATTTCGGTGTTAGTGTTAAAATGGTGAACGGTTACCTTCACTAGAAAATTATAGTATAAATCGGTAGTTAGAATATTGAATCGGTGCGAAAAAATCGGAAACGACGCAACCTATACAAATAGTAAAGTATTATTTACCTTCTTCTCTAGCAAGAACCCTAACTGTTCACGTGAACAGTTTTTCTTCAAGCTGTACTGAAAGTTTTAGCCGAGAAAACTTGGATTATCGAAATTTCCAAGATTTTGAGCTTTTAAGAAAGCTGAGACAGAAATATACAAGTGGAAATTGGGGAAATTTCCGGGTGATAATGGCAAAAGTAACTGATGGAGAGGAGGAATGAAAAACCATTTCTCTTTCTTGAAGTCTCTTCTTTCCAGTTAAATGAGAACAGGCTTCTGACACAACTTCTACGAGAATAATATGTGAGATCCTTAGCATTAATTAGTACGTTAATAAGAAACGAATGGGGTTATACGTTTTTGTATAGTGCCGAAAACAGTAATGTGTCATACCGCGTAATTACACTTCTTTAAATATAAAATGAATTCATATTGTTTATATCATACATTATTGCAACAAGCTTAATAAGTAAATGATCATCACAAATAATAAATTTCAGTTTAATATAGTGAAAATTTTATCCGTACTGGTCAAACCTATTTAATTTTATTATCAGAGAACTCAAAGAATCTTGTCTCTGCTCTTAGAGTTCCGAAATTTGATGAGTTATGCAAATGCATAAATGCCATGTTCTAATATGTGCTAATGCTAGTCTCGACGATTATACGAAATCTATTTTCCAGTTTATTTATTATTTTTTATATATAATAATTCATAATTATTTATAAATATAATATAATTCTATGTTTAAAATTAAATTAAATACATTAAAATTAATTTTAAATCTAATTTATTATGATTTTTATTTATTATTAACATAAGTTAAATTAAATTTTTATAAACAATAAATAAGTTTTAATGTGTTTATTATTTTAATATGTTCTTATTTATTATTTTATATATATAATGATTCATAATTATATATAAATATAATATAATTTTACAATTAAAATTGTATAAAACATATTAAAACTAATTTTAGATCTAATATGCTATATGTTTTATTTACATTATCAACACAAGTTAAATTAAATGTTGATTAAAATTCTTTTTTAAATATTTTCAATAAATAAATAAATAAATTAGATGGTCATCTAGATGGTTAGATGTTCGTCTAGAGGATTATGCGGACAAAAGTTATTAAAGATTAAAAGAATTTGATCTGAGTCAAATTTGGAAATTTGGAAAATGGACAAATATAAATTAATTATGTTATTTTAAAATAAAAATTTTAAAATATGTTATTTTAAAGAATCATTTTTTTAATATCTGAGAAAATGAATAACCAATTCATTTTACAAGTATTTTATTCTCCTCAAAATTCATTTTATATTTGTTTAAATTATTTATTTATATAAGGTCGCTGTTTTTTTGTTGTACGTATAAAATATTCATCTCTTATAAAAGTGATATTTAAAAAAAGTGCGGTCACAAACAATTGTTTCTTCTGTATGTCCCAACGACCCTGAGAGCATATTAAAGGTAATATTTATTATCATTATCTGCAAGGTTTATGCATTAATATAGATTTTGTGCTGTCATGTCAGCTAAGATTTGCTCAAAATGAAAGACTAATTAAACTTTGTCTTTTTTCTGAATAATATTTTCTGCGAAGCCACCATTGAATTCCTCTGCGTCTCCTTTGGGTTCCCCTTTTTTTCTGAAATCTAAAATTTTGTTGTTTTTTTTCGAAAGACACCATCGTTGAATCTTCACTCTAAGCTTTCTCATATTATTCAATGATTTGTAAAAAAAAGACTTTTAAATAAAATAATTATTACTCGTCAACCACACACACTACTATGCATGTGCATCTGTGTATATATAATATATTCATTTGGTTTTCTCTAGACAAGAAGATAGAGAGAAAAAAGACTTTCTTTTTTTAAGTCTTTTGATTACGAATTTTCGTGTTCTTGCTGTTAATTCTCTGCATTTTTGAGGTACGTGGGATCTTTTCTTACCACTAAGATCAATTAACTCGTAAAGTTTACACTTTCGATTTGCCATTAATATTTTTTGATGCTCTCAATGTGTTTGTTGAAATGTCTAAATGAGATGATTTTATTCATATCTCTCAAAAATATTATAATTCAATCGTCGGTGTCAAAATTTGGATGGTGATGATAGCTGTGACCTCAGTAAAAACTAATAAATTAATGAAAGTTGTTAGTTGATTACTTTAGAGAAAGATTCGTTTGATGCGTGTGCCTGCGTGCAGGGGCTTTTGTAAATTGGGTTTTTTTGGAGCTCCAACTTGATGAATCCTCTCTTTTATATTGTAGGAGATGTGGCTTTCTCTCTCACTCTTCTTGTCTGCTTGGAAAGAAGTCTTGATGAACCAATTCTTCAGTTTCAAGAACCCTGTCGATAGTTTTCTTGGAATCAGCTTCAAATTGAAAGACAGAGCCTTGACATCGAGGACCAACAGTTTTAAGAGTGAAACTCTAGAGAACTCTCCTAAGACTGGTATGGAGAGGTCTTTGAGCTTTAACAGCTGGGAGATTCCAACAGAAGCCAAGACTGAACCAATGAACCGGGTAGATTATCAAGTTCCCGACACGAAGAAGCCCACTTGTAACACTTTGAATGGACGAATCTGCGAGAGAATCCAAATAACGAAACCCACAATTATTCCCCCTAAGCCTTTTGTGTTCTTCTCCCCAAGACCCATCACCGAGCTTGACGCAGCTGCAACTACACTACAGAAGGTTTACAAGAGTTACCGGACAAGAAGGAACCTAGCGGATTGCGCTGTAGTGGTTGAGGAGCTTTGGTGAGTCACTTGATGATCCTCCATTTTTGTCTCTTCTTTGTTAGTAATATGGTTAAAGGTGTTGACATTAATCCCTTTTATTTCTTCAAATGTTTTGTAGGTGGAAGACTCTGGATTCTGCAGCTCTGAAATTGAGCTCGGTTTCCTTTTATGAAGAAGAGAAATATGAAACCGCTGTTTCCAAATGGTCACGAGCTAGAACACGAGCTGCTAAGGTCTAACATCATTTCCCACAAGTTTATTTTCTATATTTAGAGTTTTTAAGATGGAAATCTTAATCTCTCTTTACAACGAAAACCCATGTTGAATCATACTTTTGTATGTCATTTAGGTTGGAAAAGGCTTATCAAAAGATGAAAAAGCTCAGAAGTTAGCTCTTCAACATTGGCTTGAAGCTGTAAGCCCCCATATTGCTTGACACATGAACAAATCTTCGCTTTTCATGGATTTAATTCAAGTTCTCTATTCTGCATTTACAGATTGATCCACGCCATCGTTATGGCCACAACTTGCACTTCTATTACGATGTATGGTCAGCAAGCATGAGCACACAACCATTCTTCTACTGGTCAGTGCCATAACCATCCGTTTCTCTTTCTGTTCTATAGATTTGTTCTGAGATCAGATTCCACCTATTTGAAACTGAAGGTTGGACATTGGCGATGGCAAAGATGTTAATATTGAACACCACCCAAGAAGTGTTCTGCAAAAACAGTGCATTAAATATCTGGGACCAGTGAGTATTTTTCGGTTTCACCTATGAAAAAATAATCTTCTTCTTACTCATAAACGTTTGTGTTCTTCAACCTGCAGATGGAGAGAGAAGCATATGAAGTGATAGTAGAAGATGGAAGATTAATGTATAAACAAAGCATGACTATGATTAATTCAACAGAGGAAACCAAGTCGATTTTTGTACTTAGCACCACTAGAACCTTATACGTAGGGCAGAAGAAGAAAGGTGTTTTCCAACACTCGAGTTTCTTGTCCGGTGGGGCCACAACCGCTGCAGGAAGATTGGTGGCCCGCGATGGGATCCTCGAGGTAATTTCCTTTTTGCTTCTAGTCTGAATCTCTTACCCTTAATGTTGAAGAGCTACAATAAAGATCTTAAACCCACTTTTTTCTCAGGCTATATGGCCTTACAGTGGACACTACCTCCCAACAGAAGACAACTTCAAGGAGTTCATAAGTTTCCTGGAAGAGAACAACGTTGATCTCACCAATGTTAAGGTAAAAGAAACCAAATTGTGGTTGTATAGATCCTAAATTGGAAGAATACTGTCTGTTTACTAATCTAAATCTGAATGCAGAGATGCTCTGTGAATGAGGAATATTCGTCATTCAAATACGAAGAACAAGAAGGATCAAAAGAAGAGGAAGCAGAGAATAAACCTGCAGAAACCATCATTACAGAGGGCAAAGAAGAAGAGAAAGAGAGAGAAAGACCGGTGTTCGAACTGGCAAAGAGACTGTCTTGCAAATGGACAAGTGGGGTTGGTCCAAGAATTGGGTGTGTTAGAGATTATCCAATGGAACTGCAGTCACAAGCATTGGAACAAGTCAGTTTGTCTCCTAGGATTTCGCCTGCGTCTCCACGTTTTCCGTCACCATACGGTCCAGTTCCTTCTCCAAGACCAAGTCCTAGAGTAAGGGTCTCTCCGCGCTTAGCTTACATGGGAATCCCGAGCCCGAGGATTCAAGTAAACTGTTAGGCCTTTGCTCTTAGTTTCATTCACAAAGAAGTGAATGTTGTGAGTCTCTTTAAGCTTCTCATGTGTGAGAAGAGGCTTTAATAATCTTTGATTTATGTCATATAAAGTTTATTTCTTTTTTTTTTCAGCTCCCATATTTTTGCGAATGTACAAGTCTGTAAATTCATTAGGTGTTTGTTAGTCGAATGTTTGTTACGGGAAAATAAACTAATTTTCATTACCTCTCAACTCAAGTTTACATTATCTTTATGTGCATTATCTTTATATAACGGGGCTTAAAAGAAACATAAGATTAAGTAAAGAGAAATTACTAGCCTTTACCACTCGAAAATAAAATTTTATTAGATTATCATATATTCTATGAAAAAATTAATTTTATTATTAATCATATATAATTAATTAATTATTAAGAATTATTTTTTAAATATATATATTTAAAAAAAAATAGAGAAAATATAAAAAATGAATCAATAGTTTTCTTATTTTCCCTTATTTCCCCTTCTATTTTTTGGCAAAATCTCAGTGTTTTTTCTTTTCTTCCCTTTCGCGAAAATTCTAGCTATCGTGTGGCATTTTTTTTCGTCTCATTGTACCTTCACAATGACTCGTCGAACGAAGATCAAACTTTCGACTTTTCTTTCTCCTTCATTGTTTTTCTTTCGGTTTCGTTATTTTTGGTTTGTCGTCATTTCTTATCTTCAGTTTCTCGTCGTCTTCATCGTTTTACAGTTACCTCTTTGGCTTCCATCTTCGTAATCCAAAAATTCTGGCAATGATAGTTCATTACCATCGATGACACTTATTGGTTAGATTCATCTCGTCGTGACTTTTGTTATCCTCAACGGCTGATTTATCATCTTATTGTGCACACTTCAATTCCTCAACGGCTGATTTATCATCTTATTGTGGCACACTTCAATTCCTCAACGGCTGATTTATCATCTTATTGTGGCACACTTCAATTCCTCAACGGCTGATTTATCATCTTATTGTGGCACACTTCAATTCCTCAACGGCTGATTTATCATCTTATTGTGGCACACTTCAATTCCTCAACGGCTGATTTATCATCTTATTGTGGCACACTTCAATTCCTCGCTGGCAGATTATCATATTATTGTTCCAGACTTATAGTGGTGATTGTTCTTTTTTTTGCCATTATTGCTTGTTTTCTCGCCTTGCTTGTTCGTTTGCCTCATTGTGATTTTTCGTCTTTTTCCATGAATCTTTATATATTCTAGCGGCAACGATGATAGTTCATAACTATCGACGACTTTCTTGGTTAGATTTCTCATCGTGCATTTTTCGTTTTCTCGACGGCTAGTTTATCTTCTTAGTGTGGCAGACTTCCGATAGTGATTGTTTGTTTTCTTCGTCGTGACTACTTATTTTTCTCGCCGTGACTATTTGTTTTCTCGTTGTGACAATTAGTTCTCTTCGTCATGACTAGCTAGAGGTCTTTCCTTGCCATGATTCTTCGCATATTCATATTCCAGCGACGACGATGAGAGTTCATTAGCATCAACGATGTTTTCTTGTTAGATTCATCTCGTCATGACTTTTCATTTTCTTTGATGGTTGATTTATCATGTTATTGTTGCAGATTTCCGGTGGTGACTCTTCATTTTCTTCGCCAGTTAATTTATCTTGTTGTGGCAGATTTTTGATGGTGATTGTTCTTTTTCTCGCCATGATTGCTGGTTTGCTTGCCGTGATTGTTCGTTTTTCTCATTATGACTCTTTCTCTTTTCTTTTCATGACTCTTCAATATACTAGCGATGGTGATGATAGTTCATACCATCGACGATGTTTTTTTGTTAGATTTCTCGTCGTGAATTTTTATTTTTTTCGACAATTGATTTATTCTCTTATTGTGATAAACTTCCGATGGTGACTCTTTGTTTTCCTCGCCGTGACTATTTGTTTTCTCATCGTGATTGTTGGTTTTTTTGCCATGACTATTTATCTTTCCTTGCCATGACTCTTCATATATTCATATTCCAGCGACTATGATGTGAGTTCATTAGCATCAACGAAGTTTTCTAATTAGATCCATCTCGTCGTGATTTTTCGTTTTCTTCGATGACTGATTTATTTTTTTATTATGGTAGAATTAAATAAATCTAAAACGGTTTTTGACTAATTTAGTTTTCATAGGTAATTGATTTATATCTTAACTATGACAAATTTAGATATTTGTTTTACAGATTTTTCAAGAAAAATATATACTGAAATGGATTGTTTTTGTTAAGAAAAAATATCTACGAAAGTTTTACAAAGAAGGAATAACACCCAGAACATAAACCATAAATGTCTTTAGACAATCTTACTTTGCTTAGAGAAGCAATAGGATTCGATGTGTGAAATGCATTGAATATTATTTGTCGAAGTTTTTGTCAATCATTTTTATTAGTCGTAATTGTACTATTGTTTTTGGCTTAAACAAACTTTTTATGTATTTATCTGTACATTTTAAGTTGTAATATTGTATTTTTGGTTTAGACGAAGTTTTTATTTACTTTATGGCGGATTTTTTTATGTTGCAATGGATTCATAATCTTCAATTGTTGTACACTTGCATGCCTAGAAATTTTTTTACACCATATTTGTTTTGTTTGTTTCAAAAGTAGGATAGATTTTTCATCTTAATTTGTACACCCAAATATACAAAATAATAGTAAAAGTTTCGCAATTATGTCTGATTTGACTACCCTTTGCCGTCACCGACAATCGTCGACAGTACTTGATGTCTTGACCAACTTAGTGAAGAAATATTAAATTGGCAGTAAAAAATGAAAGCGGTGAAACAAAATTAAATCGGCCATAACGATCTAGCTATTTTTTTCAAACTTCCATCGATCACAAATAGGGTAATCTTCTTCGTGCCTTCAGTTTTTAGGTTCCAAATATCCTCTGACTATCGTCAAGTATGGCAGTCTGCAGAAAACTCTCTAGTCTATGATGGAAAAATTTTGTGTGGAAAAAACTCTCTTTGAAAACCTTCTATCACGAAAATATTTTAGTAATAAAAAAATAATGTATAATAGTATAATAAATACGCTAACTTTTTATGATAGTTTAGTAACTTTACCTTAAGTAAGCTGATATAAACTAACTTGATTAATTCTATACTATATTATTCTCCTTTAAGATGGCTCAAACATAGAAATGAGATCCATCTTGTCAATGAGAGATTGAAAAGGAGCTGGATATAGTGTATTGGTTAAGATATCCACGAGCTGATGATGTGTTTGAACATGTAGTTTCTTAGTCAGTCTAAACTATCTACACGTTTTCGAGCCACACGACAATTAATTTCAAAAGAATTTAGTTCTTTCCTGAAAAACTGAGTTGCTTGTTATACAATTGCTATTGTTGAATAATAGTATAATAAAATTGGATTGACTTGAGAAACATACAAAGATTCACATTTTGATCATAATTGTTAGCTATGGTGATTATTATCTTAATAATAATATAATTATCTACATAGAACAACATAACCATGAAATATTGTCTTTAGTCCAGAGAAACAGAGTGTGTGTATAAAAATTTTGAAATCTAAGACTAGTCATTGTAGTACTAAACTTGATGCATCACTATGCTGAAGTTTATTTCAAATAGAGTGACTTTTGTAATTTGCAAACTCCATTTTTTCCTAGTGATTCCCCTTATTTTGATATATATATATATATATATATCTTCACCAAGATCACATAAAAATTAAATTAACAGTTAACGAAAATAAAATTTAATATGGAAAATAGAAAATTAAATCAACAGTTATAATAAGTCAATTTTATAAAAAAAAAATTCCATCGAAAATTATATAGATTGTATTAAAATAACTGGATCAAAATAAAATAATATTTTAACATAAAATATAAGTCGGATAGTTTTAACAAATTAACTTTACTAAAAAAATTTAACAAAAAATAAATATTTTATAAAAGGTAAATAAATAGAAAAAATGTAGTATAAATTGATGAAAAAATTAATACTTTAGAAAATTAACCAATCAAAATTAATTAATTATTGTAAAAATTAGTCACCAAATCAGAATTAAATCGAGCAATATAAAATATAAGTCGTTCAAACAAGTCAATGTTATTAAAAATTCACTAGAAAACGATAGATTACCAAATGTACGTAAGACGATGAAAATAATTTATAAATAAAAAAAAATTAAAAAATAGGTCAACTTGTAATAAGTCGATTTTATAACAATAACCAATTCCGAAGCAAAAATAGAACCTTTAATGAATCATATGCCATGTTCGAAAATAAGGTTGAAATCACTGAAGTTGGCTTTCGATTAAGTAGTTTTCGAAAATAAGCCAACTTCAGTGATTTCTTTGTGACAGAAGAACATATCGGTCAATCGCATTGTTTTTATTTGGTTTTAGTCGTCCGATTAATTTTCGTGTAGTCTATTTTTTATGGATTAAACCTAAAATTTAATGAATAGTCAATTAGTTAATAAAAGATTGAAAAATTAGGAAAATATACATTGAGATTCAAAAAACTCGATTTACTGTAGCGCATGATGTGTATATTTCTGAAACAGTTCTTGTCTAATGTCACAGCATACACGATAAAAAATCTGCATCGCTCAAAACTTATGATTTTGTAGATCACTCACTATTCATCATAATTGATATCCATTCAGATATCGTCGCCGCAAGCATTAAATGTGATGATTCTAATTAGATTTGGATATGCATATATAATGTAAGTATATATTATTTGTAGAGTTAATTGTGTATATAATAATGGTTTATCATAGTGAATGTGAATTCCATTGATATATGACCTAAAAATACAGTAACTTCTTTTGGGATAGACATAATCTATAATATCTAGCAACACCTTACATTCCAAGTCAACCAGGTGTTTGATATAAATTCCCAGTCGTCGAAGTATCAATTATTAAAGACATGTGTTCATGATTTCTATAAGATCGCCATCAATCGTAATTGATCTTAACCGGCTTAATATTTTTTTTAATTGTTGATTTAACGTACGTCGGAGATGGTTCGTCTCGTGAATCTCGTACTTGGTGTATGGGAAAGATGTGAAGATGGTGATTGGGATTTCAGAAATGAAGCAGAGGCAATGAGTTATGGGGTCAAACTATAGGAAAATCAAACATACATGACCCTCATGGGTTTGGTGAGAAATTGGTACGTCATCGATAACCATACGCCGGTCATTTTGACATACCAATATCCAGAGTGGATGCTGGTGGCAAATGAGACCGAATCCATCCACTCGACATTACATGTAACGAGGATGTTAAAAAATTCATGGTTGTTCGAGTTGAGATAAAAGATCTGGCATTGTTTGTGACCGTAGCATTGTATTAAGTTGAAATATACAAATTTCAGAAATGGAGTAATTTTGCAAGTGGTGGGGGGAACTCAAATGTTGTACACGAACGGTATAAGACTTTAGATAAACAATCAATGGGTTATCATCAAGGGAATAATTATGTTAACTGTTATATATATATATCAGTTCTGTTTTTCTTGTTTTATAATAAGAGGTTGGCTTCAACTTATATTTGGTAGCTAGTGGAGCTATACATGGCAGCCATAGAGTCTTAAAGGAAAGATATACAGAACAAAAATGGTTGTGATTAACAAAGTGTATATGGTGTTAACTGGGATGGTGTCTCTGAATGACGTCGTTGTTCCAAAAGCTGATGTTTGCTCCTCGTCTGATTCATCTGAGGGTTTTAGCTGAACGCCATGATGATGATATCATTAGATTGGATGCTGAGGAAAACAATGGGATGAGCCAAAAGAATTCACAAACGATGTTGCTGGCATGTATATAACATATTTCCTATAGTCGTTAATGTCTGTGAAACGTGTAAGCGAACTTCTTAAATCATTTGTACAATAATTTGTTAGCATAGTTTCTAACTCTCTTTTTTGTCGTAAATGTGTCATCTGTGAGCAGTTGTTACTAGTAATGATAATGTTTGGCGGTTAAATATGTTATTATTTGCGTAGGTGACTACTTCGATAACGGTGGGGCGAAGATCTATGTTGAGATGGCATTCCATGATTGACAGTATCGGTTTGGTTCTCTGCTTGAAAGTAACGACACACGACTAGCATTAACAATTTTATATTAAGAACTTTTTTTTGGAAAATTGCAAGAGAAGCATACCATTTCCATTTCCTCTATCTGGCGGTCCATCTTTTCCTCAAAGTTTGCTACCGTCTCCAACTCCAGCAACCTGTTTACGCATAAATAAAATATTGATCAGATGCAAAACCCGTTTGTAAGTAAGTGTGATTGGTTGGATGGGAAATATGGTATGTGTGATTGTACCTCATCTTCGGCGTTTTGATTGAGTGAACCAAGAATAACATATATTCCATCGGACGCATCTGATTGTGTGCCCGTTACATCAATTGGTGTGTCCCTCGCGTTCGTCCCTTCAGATTTTCTACAAACATTGTTGATGCCGATATTATCGCGTCTCAGTTCTACACTATGTGCATGCTCTGTTCCCACGTTCACCGATGTCGATTTCTCTAAATATTCACGAATGAAATATACCACGACATCTTGCATCTTTGCCAACTTTCCCTCGTTGGATTTCTCCAAAGATACATGGAACCCGGTAAATGCATCTTCTAAATTCTTGAATTACTTCATCGATTGAGTAATCTTTGATTCAACAGAACTGTTGTGATTCTTAATTTTCGAGGCAACCAAATCCACAATAAAATACGGGTCGTTGTTACTCGTGGGGTGTATCCTGCTACTGCTGGATGCCTAACTTGGTTCCTCGTTATTGCGTTTCTCTGTTTACTTATCCCTCTTCTCTTTCTTCTTCATCTCTTCACTCCTCTTCTTACTCAACTCGGCTTTCATTATTCCTCCAGAGAACATACTTTTGTGAATTGAAAATTCTCGTATATCAACTTAACCATGTTATTGACCTTCTCATCCTCCTCGTCGTGAGATCTTCCGATATAGTGCACTGGAGTGCAATCTGTAGTAAATTTAAATGAAAGATGGAATTAGTTTTCATTACTTAACTTGGTAGCTAAACCTCAGTTTATCGGCTAAGTTATATGTTATGTGAAAATGAAAATATGGATATCTATGTCCCATGAAAGTAACACTAATAAAATTTTAGTT
Organism: Pugionium dolabratum; assembly: GCA_018901945.1. NCBI lineage: Eukaryota > Viridiplantae > Streptophyta > Magnoliopsida > Brassicales > Brassicaceae > Pugionium > Pugionium dolabratum. Next base: position 723,567 of record JAEVFF010000518.1, read on the forward strand.
TTCCCAAAATATTCCGGTTAACAATTGCATTACATTAAATAATTATTGTAAAGGCAAAAAGGTGCAATAACAATAGAAACAATACCTCGCCCTTTTCATCAAGTACTCTGGCATGTCTCGGGTTTAAACCATTTTTCTTTTTCTTCGAATTGGCTCCATTGTCGCGTGTTTCTTCGACCTGATCTTTTGTCTCACTTTTGGATTTGGATGACGAAGACGATTCATTTATTTGCATGACTTTTGTTAGCACTAGTATAGCTTGGACCATAAGCAGTTGGATTGAATGAGAAAACTCCTTAACATGAATTAAGCTTTGAGATAACACAAGTGCATCTCTTTTTTTAATACTTGACACCACTATATCAAAAGCAAACCTTCCCCATGGATATGCTAAAAATATATCGAGTTCTTTGATGAGTTCGACATGAATTTTGTTAATTTTTGAATATGTGTAAACACCAAGACAGAAGCCGCGAGAGAAAGGCATGCATACTTGATCCTCTCCTCCTTATCGGTTATAGTTTTTTTCTTCAATATTTTAATTGCAAGGTCGACGGTGCATACTTATAGATTTCCAAAAAGGGTTGCCAGTATGGATTTTCTTTTATCAGATATATTAGAGTTTGTTATGATGGAAAACAATAGAATTCTCATTGAACTAACTATCTGAAGGATACATGATGTTCTTTATATATACACATGAGAGTTAGTTAAATATAACATAAAACAGAGTATTTACAGAGTGTTTTCTTGTTATTTGGAGTATTATGTTGATAGTCCCCCTCAAGATGGAGAGAATATAGATGAAACTCCCATCTTGCTAATTAACGAATGAAAATGTGTTGGATATAAAGCTTTTGTAAGAACATCAGCTAGTTGAGCATCAGTCCGAACATGAAGAAGCTTCAAAGAACCATCTTCCACCTTTTCTCGAACAATATGACAGTCCATTTCTACATGTTTAGTACGCTCATGATAGACTGGATTTTTGACAATATTCATTGCTACCATGTTGTCGCAGAACATCTTCATAGGCATAGGGAGACAAACATGAAGATCCTTGACAAGTTTTTGTAACTATTGTAACTCCCGAACTGCAAAAGCCATACTTCGATATTCTGCTTCAGCAGATGAAGAAGATATTGTGTTTTGCTTTTTAGATTTCCATGAAATCAAGGAATCACCAAAAAATATACAATAACCGGTTACGGATCTTCTTGTATCTAAACAAGCACCCCAATCTGCGTCCGTAAATGCGGTTAAAGACATATCAGAATTTGAAGAGTAGAAGAGACCATGACCTGCAGTGCCTTTAATATACTGCAGTAATTTCATAAGAGCTTGATAGTGAGGAGTTCTTGGTGCCGATGTGTATTGAGCTAGTTTATGAACTGTAAAACAGATATCAGGTCTTGTAATGGTAAGATAGATGAGTTTACCAATCAAGCTTCTATAAGATTCTGCATCAACAATCAAGTCACCATCATCTTTTGACATTTTAGTATTTGGTGTCATAGGAATAGTCAAAGGCTTACAACCAAGAAGTCCAACTTCTTCAAGCATCTCAAGAGCATATTTTCTTTGACATATTGAAATTCCAGCTTTTGATATTGCTATCTCCAATCCAAGAAAATATTTCAGAATGCCAAGATCCCTGAGTTTAAACTTGGATTTGAGCTGATTTTTCAAACTTGCTGCAGCTGCATCATTATTACTTGCTAAAACAATGTCATCGACATAAACAAGAACAATGATCAAAATTGTTCCATTGATCTTGGTAAAAAGAGTATAATCTGAACTTGATTTTGTAAATCCAAGTTCAATCAAAGTATCAGAAAACTTCTTATACCATTGTCGTGATGCTTGTTTGAGCACATATAGAGATTTTTCAAGTTTGCAAACAGCATTGGCAGGAAGAGAGTCCCCCTGTTTGGGACAATATCCAGGAGGAATTTTCATGTATACTTCCTCGTCTAAGTCGCCATTGAGAAAAGCATTAGATATATCCAGTTGATAGAGAAACCAACCTAACTTTGCTGCCATAGCGAGCACCATTTTAACAGAAGACAAGTTAGCAACAGGAGAATATGTATCAATATAATCGATACCCTCTTTTTGAGTATAACCTTTTGCTACTAATCGTGCCTTATGTCTTTCTAGACTGCCATCAGCATTGTACTTCAACTTGAATACCCACTTACAACCTATAGCATGTTTATTTGGAGGTAAGGAAGTAACAGTCCAAGTATGAGTACCTTCAAGAGCTTGCAATTCGGTTTGAATAGCATCCATCCATTCCTTATATCGTTTAGCTTCTGTGTAAGATTTTGGTTCACTCTCCTTTGTCACTGAAGCTAAAAAATATCGATGAGAGGTGGACAGTTTGTCATAAGAAATGTATTTAGATATAGGATATGGAGTGCTGCAGTGAGAAGAATTGCAAACATAATCCTCAAGGTAGGCTGGTGGCTTTTTCTTTCTAGTGCCAGAGAGAGATTCTCTTGGTTGAATATCTGAATCATCTATATCATGTTTCTCAGAAGATTTAGGTAGAGGTGCAGAATTTGGATACAAAAACTGTTCAATCAAGTCGATGCCTGTATTTCCAGCAAAGGGAAATAACTCTTCGTAAAATTGAACATGTTTGGAAATAAGAATTGTCTTTGATTCAATATCCAGAAGTTTGTAGCCTTTGTATCCAGATGGATAACCCAGGAACACACAAGCTTTTGCTCTTGGTGCAAACTTGTGTCTTTGTTTGATAGAAGTGGATGCATAAGCTAGACAACCAAAGGCTCTTAAAGCTGTATACTCAGGAGGTTTCTGCATCAAGAGCTCAAAAGGAGATTTATTATCTAGCTGAGGAGATGGTAGTCGATTGATAAGAAACACTGCAGTCATGATGCATTCAGTCCAATATTCAAGAGGTATTTGAGACTGGAACATCAATGCTCTAGCAACATTCAAGAGGTGTTGATGTTTCCTTTCAACTACTGAGTTCTGTTGAGGTGTTTCCGGACAAGAGTGAAAAGATTTAATCCCTTTATCCTCAAAGAATTTGGTGAAATTAAACTCAGGAGCATTGTCTGATCGGACTGCTTTAAGAGAGGTGTCAAATTGAGTCTCAATCATTTTGACAAATGTAGGAAACACTACGAGAACTTCAGATTTCGTTTTCAGAAGATATATCCAGGTTGCTCTTGAATAGTCATCCACAATAGTTAGAAAATACTTGTATCCATTGTAAGAAGTCATTGCAAAGGGTCCCTAAGTATCGATATGAACCAAATCAAAGGCTTTATTAGATCGATTTTGTCTAGCAACAAACGATAAGTGTTTCTGTTTGGCTAAATGACAAACTTTACAGTGTTCATGACTCAAGGACTTAGTCTTTGCAATGAATAACTTGTCGGATAAAACGTCTAACTTTTGTTTTGATGGATGACCGAGCCTTTGATGCCAAATCTCAGCTCGATGAAATGTAGTGTTGCATATGACTGGACTTCTACCTGCTGAGGAACCAGAATTAACATCAAGGAAGTAGAGATTGGAGACCAAGTTACCCTTGCCAATCATCAACTCCTTGGAAATGTCCTGAATATTGCAACCATTCGAATCAAACCATATGCCACATTTCAAATATCGTGTTAGAGCACTAACACTGCGTGTAAATGTATAATACATTCTAAAGTATTATCTTGTCAGTAAGATATATACTACCTACCCCAATGATGTTCACATTTAAACCATTGGGCAGTGTGACAGTGCGATGTTGAATGGAGCAAAAATCATGAAACAAGCTTCGGTCATATGAAACATGATGAGTTGCACCAGTATCTATAACCCACTTATTCATATTGTGGACCTTATTGTCATTTGGATAAGGAGAAGACTTGTTGTTCACAGAACAATATATGGAAGGATAGGAAATACCAGAAACTTGGTGAACTGCTGTATTCTCATTGGAACCTACTACTTCTTCATTTGTGTCCGTAACATTTTGAGGTTGAAGTTTGGAGGAGAAATACGCCACCAGCTACTGTATCTGATCTTTGCTAAGATCCATTCCTTGTTTTGTCGTCTTCAGGGAGTTATCGAAAGCCATATGAGCTTGAAATCGTTGCGCTTGTCTTTGGTTCTTTGGTTTCCATCCAGGAGGGTAACCATGAACCTTGTAGCAACGATCAACAGTATGACCTACAAGACCACAGTGAGTACACGTGGATCTTGTTTTCTGATAAGGAGCCTTACCACTTGTGTGACTTGCTTGTCCTTGTACATTGAAAGCAGAAGAATTGGAAAGGTTATTAACTTTCTTTCGTTGTCCTTCATCTTGATCTAACATGTTATACATGTCAGATAGTGATGGTCGTGGCTTCATATTCAGAATGTGAGTTCTTGTTGCAGCAAACTCATCATTTAACTAACTAACTCATCATCATTTAACTAACTAACTCATCATCAGATACTTATTATTCTCCTTAATTCAACTCGGAAACTTCCCACAAAGAAGACCGGTTGATGCGAACCTCCCAAGGAATGCACTTCTAGATGGGGTTGAGATAGGCTTTACCACAGAATGAATCGAAACTCAATCTGTTCAAAGGTTGTGGATTGAAGGGTCACACAGTAGTTGCGGAAAGACTACTGATTTACCTAAGATAGTAGCTTAGATATTATACACTAAGGCTACTAAATGTTGACTGAAGGATATTACACACCAACAATCAGATTAAGAAGAGAATCACTCTCAAACTTAAGAAAAGAAGCTGTTTTATTTGAAAAGTTGAATGATCAAGTTTACAACTGAAAGCCCCTATTTATACTATAAGGGGACGTAATATGAGGAGCCTACAACATTAAATTGGTTACAATTACAAGGCAAGACTTGACCAAAGACCTTGACCAAAGACCTTGACCAAAGACCTTGACTTCATTAACTCTTATTTTGACTATGAATGTAGACACTTTTCCCCCCCTTTGATGACGCCAATTTTGATCATTTTGAATTGAACTCCTTTTGATTTTAAACACAAATTGGCCTGGTTGTAATGTGATTCATTTGCCTCATTAAAAACCTTACCAAGAAAACCCAATGGGAGAAAACTTGGATAAGGGAAAAAGAGTACAAATGGATCAAATACCCATTTGTATGTTGTCTTGAGCTTGTACTAAAATCAGAGTGCTTTTAGGCACTTCTCCAATCAAGCTCAAGTGAATTTGTTGTGCATTCTCCTTGTTGAGCATGCAGCTGATTGCCTTTTTGAGTTTCTTGGCCTTGGCTCGGGTTAATGGTCCAGCTGGTAGTGCAAGAGCTTCTTCATGTTCCACTGGTTCATTCCTAGCCATGAGCTTCTCCTTTGTGTGCTTTCCATGCTCGTATCATCCCCCTCCTCTTGAAAAGGATTTGACCTCAAATCTGGTTCATCTGCAATGAAAGGCACAAGATCAGAAACATTGAAGTTTGAACTCACATTATACTTACCTTGTAGATCAATTTGGTAGGCGTTGTTGTTGATCTTCTGAACTATCTTGAAAGGTCCATCTATTCTGGGCATAAGTTTGGATTTCCTTTCAGCTGGAAATCTTTCTTTCCTCAAGTGAATCCACACGAGGTCTCCCACCTCAAATACCATTTCACGTCTTCCTTTGTTGGCCTTTCTTGCATATTGTTGGGTTCTGGCCTCAATATTCTTCCTTGCATTCTCATGGATCTGTTTAACAATCTCAGCTTTTCTTTTCCATCAATACTAGCTCTTTCACTTAAAGGCAAAGGGGTTAGATCCAAAGGAGATAAAGGATTGAAACCATACACAATTTGAAAAGGAGAATACTTAGAAGCAGAATGTACAGAATGGTTATATGCAAATTCAGCATGTGGTAAGCATTCTTCCCATGTTCTAAGATTTCGTTTGATTAATGCACGCAATAAAGTAGACAAGGTTCTATTAACTACTTCAGTTTGACCATCCGTTTGTGGGTGACATGTTGTAGAGAATACCAACTTAGTTCCTAACTTAGACCAAAGAGTTTTCCAAAAGTAACTCAAGAACTTAGTGTCTCTATCAGAAACTATGGTCCTAGGCATTCCATGCAAGCGAACTACCTCTTTAAAGAACAGATTGGCTATATGCAACGCATCATCAGTCTTGTGACATGCTATAAAATGAGCCATCTTAGAGAATCTATCAACCACAACAAAGATAGAATCCTTTCCTGTCTTAATTCTAGGCAAACCAACCACAATGTCCATTGATATGTCAATCCATGGATGAGTAGGAATGGGTAAAGGAGTGTATAAACCGTGGGGTTGAACCTTAGACTTAGCCTGTTTGCATGTGGCACACCTTGCACAGATTCTTTCTACGTCTCTCTTCATGTGTGGCCAATAGAAATGATCTTGCATTACTTTAAGGGTTTTGGCAACTCCAAAATGCCCCAACAGTCCTCCTCCATGAGCTTCCCTAACTAGCAAGTCTCGAATGGAACAGTTAGGCACACATAATCTATTATCATAAAATAGGAATCCTTCATGCCGATAGTATTTTCCTGAAGCAAACTTTTTGCTAGCAATGTATACATCTTTAAATTCAGATCAGTTTCATATAGCTCTTTAAGCTGTTCAAAACCTAACAACTTAGCATCAAGAGTAGAGATTAAGGCATACCTCCGTGACAATGCATCTGCCACAACATTCTCTTTACCTTGTTTGTATTTAATGACATACGGAAATGTTTCTATGAACTCAACCCACCGTGCATGCCTTTTGTTCAGCTTCTGTTGGCCCTTTAAGTGCTTAAGTGACTCATGATCAGTGTGAATCACGAACTCCTTATGCCACAAGTAGTGTTGCCAAGTTTGCAAAGCACGGACCAAGGCATACAATTCCTTGTCATAGGTTGGATAGTTTAGGGTGGCTCCTCCAAGCTTCTCACTGAAATAAGCTATAGGTTTCTTATCCTGCATCAAAACAGCTCCAATACCTATACCAGAAGCATCACATTCTATCTCAAAGGTTTTAAGAAAATCAGGTAAAGATAGAAGAGGTGCATGTGTAAGTTTTTCTTTCAAAGCTTGGAATGAGCTTTCTTGAGCTTGTCCCCATTTGAATCCTACGTCTTTCTTGATTACTTCAGTAAGTGGGGCAGCAATAGTGCTAAAATCCTTGACAAAGCGTCTATAGAAGCCAGCCAGCCCATGGAACTTCTCACTTCTCCTACTGTTTTTGGACTTGGCCATTCCTTAATAGCTTTGACCTTCTCCTCATCAACCTTAATACCATCTGCACTTATAACAAAGCCTAGAAACACAATATTATCTGTACAAAAAGTGCATTTCTTAAGATTGGCATATAGTTTTTCTTTTCTAAGAACACTTAGAACCGATGTCAAATGACTAGCATGCTCTTCTAGATTCTTGCTGTAGATTAAGATGTCATCAAAGTATACTACAACAAAGACTGCTATGAATGCTCTAAGAACATGATTCATCAACCTCATGAAAGTACTAGGTGCATTTGTTAACCCAAATGGCATGACTAACCATTCATATAATCCATGCTTAGTTTTAAATGCAGTTTTCCATTCATCCCCTTCTTTCATGCGTATTTGATGGTACCCACTCTTAAGATCTATCTTAGAAAAGATTCTGGAACCATGCAATTCATCAAGTATGTCATCTAACCTAGGGATTGGATGGCGATACTTTACCGTAATGTTGTTGATTGCTCTACAATCAACACACATGCGCCAGCTGCCATCTTTCTTTGGCACAAGTAGAACTGGCACAGCACAAGGACTCATGCTCTCCCTGATGTAGCCCTTCTCCATTAGCTCATTAACTTGCCTTTGCAGCTCCTTAGTCTCAGCGGGATTGGTTCTATAAGCTGGTCTATTTGGTAGTGAGGCTCCAGGTACAAAATCAATCTGATGTTCAATGCCTCTGATGGGTGGTAGCCCCTTTGGATTGTCTTCTGGAAATACATCTTCATAATCCTGCAAAATAGAAGTCACTTCACTCGGTAATACCGGTGCAACGTTAGTTAAGCTCATGAGAGCTTCCTTATATAAACAAAAGAACAGGTTGTTGTGAGAAGAGAGCCTTCTTAACTCCACCAGTTCTCACAAAGAAACTTGAGTGCTTTTTGTTCTTGTTCTCACAGCCTCTGTCACTTTTGTTGCTTATGGTTTCTTTTGAAGTTCCAGCTGTTTTCCTTTGCTCCAACACGAGCTGATCTTGGTACACCTCCTGTGGTGTCATAGGAACAAGTGTGATCTTCTTACCTTTTGTGTTCAAACGAGTGTTGGTTGGTGTAACCATCATGAATGACCTTTCGATCAAATTGCCATGGTCTTCCAAGCAGAATGTGGCCAGCCTCCATTGGTAAAACATCTCAAAGGATCTCATCTTGGTACTTTCCAATGGTTATAGGTACCTTGACTTGGCTGCTTACCTTCATTTCGCCACACTCATTAAGCCATTGCAGCTTATACGACTTTGGGTGTTTGAACACTTCCAGACCTAACTTGTTTACCATAGTTTCACTAGCCACATTAGTGCAGCTGCCTCCATCAATAATGATGCTGCAAACCTTTCCTTGGACGTGGAATCTTGAGTGAAACAGGTTCTCTCTTTACTCATGTTCTTTGGTTTTGTTTTGTACGCTTAGGGTTCTTCTTGTTACCAATAATTCTCCTGCCATAGGAGGTTCAAGATGCTCTTCTGAAGAATCAGAAAAGACTTCTTCTTCCTCGAATTCTATTTCACCATTATCCAACAGAATCATGATCTTCTTGTTGGTGCATTCATTCGCATAATGCCCTCTTCCTTGGTATTTGAAACACTTCACATCTCTTGTTCTAGTAGATGTAGTAGCTTCAGATTTTCCCTTGGCGTCTTGAGTGGTTGTTGAAGGTTTGGAATCAATTTTAGCAATCTGTTTTCCTTCCCTTTGG
>JAEVFF010000518.1:743312-814671 GCA_018901945.1 Pugionium dolabratum
GGTATTAAGGTTGATGAGGAAAAGGTCAAAGCTATTGAGGAATGGCCAAGTCCAAAAACAGTAGGAGAAGTGAGAAGTTTCCATGGGCTGGCTGGCTTCTATAGACGCTTTGTCAAGGATTTTAGCACTATTACTGCCCCACTTACTGAAGTAATCAAGAAAGACGTAGGATTCAAATGGGGACAAGCTCAAGAAAGCTCATTCCAAGCTTTGAAAGAAAAGCTTACACATGCACCTCTTATATCTTTACTTGATTTTCTTAAAACCTTTGAGATAGAATGTGATGCTTCTGGTATAGGTATTGGAGCTGTTTTGATGCAGGATAAGAAACCTATAGCCTAATTCAGTGAGAAGCTTGGAGGAGCCACCCTCAACTATCCAACCTATGACAAGGAATTGTACGCCTTGGTCCGTGCTTTGCAAACTTGGCAACACTACTTGTGGCATAAGGAGTTCGTGATTCACACTGATCATGAGTCACTCAAGCACTTAAAGGGCCAACAAAAGCTGAACAAAAGGCATGCACAGTGGGTTGAGTTCATAGAAACATTTCCGTATGTCATTAAATACAAACAAGGTAAAGAGAATGTTGTGACAGATGCATTGTCACGGAGGTATGCCTTAATCTCTACTCTTGATGCTAAGTTGTTAGGTTTTGAACAGCTTAAAGAGCTATATGAAAGTGATCCTGAATTTAAAGATGTATACATTGCTAGCAAAAAGTTTGCTTCTGGAAAATACTATCGGCATGAAGGATTCCTATTTTATGATAATAGATTATGTGTGCCTAACTGTTCTATTCGAGACTTGTTAGTTAGGGAAGCTCATGGAGGAGGACTGATGGGGCATTTTGGAGTTGCCAAAACACTTAAGGTCATGCAAGATCATTTCCATTGGCCACACATGAAGAGAGACGTAGAAAGAATCTGTGCACGGTGTGTTACATGCAAACAGGCTAAGTCTAAGGTTCAACCCTACGGTTTGTACACTCCCTTACCCATTCCTACTCATCCATGGATTGACATATCAATGGACTTTGTGGTTGGTTTGCCTAGAACTAAGACAGGAAAGGATTCTATCTTTGCTGTGGTTGATAGATTCTCTAAGATGGCTCATTTTATAGCATGTCACAAGACTGATGATGCATTGCATATAGCCAATCTGTTCTTTAAAGAGGTAGTTCAATTGCATGAAATGCCTAGGACCATAGTTTCTGATAGAGACATTAAGTTCTTGAGTTACTTTTGGAAAACTCTTTGGTCTAAGTTAGGAACTAAGTTGGTATTCTCTACAACATGTCACCCACAAACGGATGGGCAAACTGAAGTAGTTAATAGAACCTTGTCTACTTTATTGCGTGCATTAATCAAACGAAATCTTAGAACATGGGAAGAATGTTTACCACATGTTGAATTTGCATATAACCATTCTGTACATTCTGCTTCTAAGTATTCTCCTTTTCAAATTGTGTATGGTTTCAATCCTTTATCTCATTTGGATCTAACACCTTTGCCTTCAAGTGAAAGAGCTAGTATTGATGGAAAAAGAAAAGCTGAGATTGTTAAACAGATTCATGAGAATGCAAGGAAGAATATTGAGGCTAGAACCCAACAATATGCAAGAAAGGCCAACAAAGGAAGACGTGAAATGGTATTTGAGGTGGGAGACCTCGTGTGGGTTCACTTGAAGAAAGAAAGATTTCCAGCTGAAAGGAAATCCAAACTTATGCCCAGAATTGATGGACCTTTCAAGATAGTTCAGAAGATCAGCAACAACGCCTACCAAATTCATCTTCAAGGTAAGTATAATGTGAGTTCAAGCTTCAATGTTTCTGATCTTGTGCCTTTCATTGCAGATGAACCAGATTTGAGGTCAAATCCTTTTCAAGAGGAGGGGGATGATACGAGCATAGAAAGCACACAAAAGGATTTGATTGTAATTGTAACCAATTTAATGTTACAAGACTTCCCTCGGGGGATGATACAAGTCTTCCCTTGTAATTGTAACCAATTTAATGTTGTAGGCTTCTCATATTTATGTCCCCTTATAGTATAAATAGGGGCTTTCAGTTGTAAACTTGATCATTCAACTTTTCAAATAAAAACAGTGTAGAACATTCACCAGTGTAGAACATTCTTTCTAGTAGTTCAATGTCGAAATCCTTCAAAAAACCAAAAAAATTGTAAATGAATGCATAAATTCCGGTTGCAAATTTGACATAAAGAAGGAAAATTTTGAAAAAAAAACATACCATTTTACGGCAAGCTTCTTCTTTCCCCCCAAAAGATTTCGGTGTTAGTGTTAAAATGGTGAACGGTTACCTTTACTAGAAAATTATACTGTAAATCGGTAGTTAGAATATTGAATCGGTGCGAAAAAATCGGAAACGACGCAACCTATACAAATAGTAAAGTATTATTTACCTTCTTCTCTAGTAAGAACCCTAAATGTTCACGTGAACAGTTTTTCTTTAAGCTGTACTGAAATGTTTAGCCGAGAAAACTTGGATTATCGAAATTTCTAAGATTTTGAGCTTTTAAGAAAGCTGAGACAGAAATATACAAGTGGAAATTGGGGGAATTTCCGGGTGATAATGGCAAAAGTAACCGATGGAGAGAAGGAATGGGAAACCATTTTCTCTTTCTTGAAGTCTCTTCTTTCCAGTTAAATGAGAGCAGGCTTCTGACACAACTTCTACGAGAATAATAGGTGAGATCCTTAGCATTAGTACGTTAATAAGAAACGAATGGGGTTATACGTTTTTGTATAGTGCCGAAAACAGTAATGTGTCATACCGCGTAATTACACTTCTTTAAATATAAAATGAATTAGCACCTTCAATATTTCATATTGTTTATATCATACATTATTGCAACAAGCTTAATAAGTAAATGATAATCACAAATAATAAATTTCAGTTTAATATAGTGAAAATTTTATCCGTACTAGTCAAACCTATTTAATTTTATTATCAGAGAACTCAAAGAATCTTGTCTCTGCTCTTAGAGTTCCGAAATTTGATGAGTTATGCAAATGCATAAATGCCATGTTCTAATATGTGCTAATGCTAGTCTCGACGATTATACGAAATCTATTTTTCAGTTTATTTATTATTTTTTATATATAATAATTCATAATTATTTATAAATATAATATAATTCTACATTTAAAATTAAATAAAATACATTAAAATTAATTTTAAATCTAATTTATTATGATTTTTATTTATTATTAACATAAGTTAAATTAAATTTTTATAAACAATAAATAAGTTTTAATGTGTTTATTATTTTAATGTGTTCTTATTTATTATTTTATATCTATAATGATTCATAATTATATATAAATATAATATAACTTTACAATTAAAATTGTATAAAATACATTAAAATTAATTTTAGATCTAATATGCTATATTTTTTATTTACATTATCGATACAAGTTAAATTAAATTTTGATTAAAATTATTTTTTAAATATTTTCAATAAATAAATAAATAAATTAGGTGGCCATCTAGACAGTTAGACGTTCGTCTAGAAGATTATGCGGACAAAAATTATTAAAGATTAAAAGAATTTGATCTGAGTCAAATTTGGAAATTTGAAAAATGGACAAATTTAAATTAATTATGTTATTTTAAAATAAAAATTTTAAAATATGTTATATTAAAGAATCGTTTTTTTTATATCTGAGAAAATGAATAACCAATTCATTTTATATTCGTATTTTAATCTCCTGAAAATTCATTTTATATTTGTCTAAATTATTTATTTATATAAGGTCGCTGTTTTTTTGTTGTACGTATAAAATATTCATCTCTTATAAAAGTGATATTTAAAAAAAGTGCGGTCACAAACAATTGTTTCTTCTGTATGTCCCAACGACCCTGAGAGCAGATTAAAGGTAATATTTATTATCATTATCTGCAAGGTTTATGCATTAATATAGATTTTGTGCTGTCATGTCAGCTAAGATTTGCTCAAAATGAAAGACTAATTAAACTTTGTCTTTTTTCTGAATAATATTTTCTGCGAAGCCACCATTGAATTCCTCTGCGTCTCCTTTGGGTTCCCCTTTTTTTCTGAAAACTAAAATTTTGTTTTTTTTTTTCGAAAGACACCATCGTTGAATCTTCACTCTAAGCTTTCTCATATTATTCAATGATTTGTAAAAAAAAGACTTTTAAATAAAATAATTATTACTCGTCAACCACACACACTACTATGCATGTGCATCTGTGTATATATAATATATTCATTTGGTTTTCTCTAGACAAGAAGATCGAGAGAAAAAAGACTTTCTTTTTTTAAGTCTTTTGATTACGAGTCTTCGTGTTCTTGCTGTTAATTCTCTGCATTTCTTGAGGTACGTGGGATCTTTTCTTACCACTAAGATCAATTAACTCGTAAAGTTTACACTTTCGATTTGCCATTAATATTTGTTGATGCTCTCAATGTGTTTGTTGAAATGTCTAAATGAGATGATTTTATTCATATCTCTCAAAAATATTATAATTCAATCGTCGGTGTCAAAATTTGGATGGTGATGATAGCTGTGACCTCAGTAAAAACTAATAAATTAATGAAAGTTGTTAGTTGATTACTTTAGAGAAAGATTCGTTTGATGCGTGTGCCTGCGTGCAGGGGCTTTTGTAAATTGGGTTTTTTTGGAGCTCCAACTTGATGAATCCTCTCTTTTATATTGTAGGAGATGTGGCTTTCTCTCTCACTCTTCTTGTCTGCTTGGAAAGAAGTCTTGATGAACCAATTCTTCAGTTTCAAGAACCCTGTCGATAGTTTTCTTGGAATCAGCTTCAAATTGAAAGACAGAGCCTTGACATCGAGGACCAACAGTTTTAAGAGTGAAACTCTAGAGAACTCTCCTAAGACTGGTATGGAGAGGTCTTTGAGCTTTAACAGCTGGGAGATTCCAACAGAAGCCAAGACTGAACCAATGAACCGGGTAGATTATCAAGTTCCCGACACGAAGAAGCCCACTTGTAACACTTTGAATGGACGAATCTGCGAGAGAATCCAAATAACGAAACCCACAATTATTCCCCCTAAGCCTTTTGTGTTCTTCTCCCCAAGACCCATCACCGAGCTTGACGCAGCTGCAACTACACTACAGAAGGTTTACAAGAGTTACCGGACAAGAAGGAACCTAGCGGATTGCGCTGTAGTGGTTGAGGAGCTTTGGTGAGTCACTGGATGATCCTCCATTTTTGTCTCTTCTTTGTTAGTAATATGGTTAAAGGTGTGACATTAATCCCTTTTATTTCTTGAAATGTTTTGTAGGTGGAAGACTCTGGATTCTGCAGCTCTGAAATTGAGCTCGGTTTCCTTTTATGAAGAAGAGAAATATGAAACCGCTGTTTCCAAATGGTCACGAGCTAGAACACGAGCTGCTAAGGTCTAACATCATTTCCCACAAGTTTATTTTCTATATTTAGAGTTTTTAAGATGGAAATCTTAATCTCTCTTTACAACGAAAACCCATGTTGAATCATACTTTTGTATGTCATTTAGGTTGGAAAAGGCTTATCAAAAGATGAAAAAGCTCAGAAGTTAGCTCTTCAACATTGGCTTGAAGCTGTAAGCCCCCATATTGCTTGACACATGAACAAATCTTCGCTTTTCATGGATTTAATTCAAGTTCTCTATTCTGCATTTACAGATTGATCCACGCCATCGTTATGGCCACAACTTGCACTTCTATTACGATGTATGGTCAGCAAGCATGAGCACACAACCATTCTTCTACTGGTCCGTGCCATAACCATCCGTTTCTCTTTCTGTTCTATAGATTTGTTCTGAGATCAAATTCCACCTATTTGAAACTGAAGGTTGGACATTGGCGATGGCAAAGATGTTAATATTGAACACCACCCAAGAAGTGTTCTGCAAAAACAGTGCATTAAATATCTGGGACCAGTGAGTATTTTTCGGTTTCACCTATGAAAAAATAATCATTCTTCTTACTCTTAAACGTTTGTGTTCTTCAATCTGCAGATGGAGAGAGAAGCATATGAAGTGATAGTAGAAGATGGAAGATTAATGTATAAACAAAGCATGGCTATGATTAATTCAACAGAGGAAACCAAGTCGATTTTTGTACTTAGCACCACTAGAACCTTATACGTAGGGCAGAAGAAGAAAGGTGTTTTCCAACACTCGAGTTTCTTGTCCGGTGGGGCCACAACTGCTGCAGGAAGATTGGTGGCCCGCGATGGGATCCTCGAGGTAATTTCCTTTTTGCTTCTAGTCTGAATCTCTTACCCTTAATGTTGAAGAGCTACAATAAAGATCTTAAACCCACTTTTTTCTCAGGCTATATGGCCTTACAGCGGACACTACCTCCCAACAGAAGACAACTTCAAGGAGTTCATAAGTTTCCTGGAAGAGAACAACGTTGATCTCACCAATGTTAAGGTAAAAGAAACCAAATTGTGGTTGTATAGATCCTAAATTGGAAGAATACTGTCTGTTTACTAATCTAAATCTGAATGCAGAGATGCTCTGTGAATGAGGAATATTCGTCATTCAAATACGAAGAACAAGAAGGATCAAAAGAAGAGGAAGCAGAGAATAAACCTGCAGAAACCATCATTACAGAGGGCAAAGAAGAAGAGAAAGAGAGAGAAAGACCGGTGTTCGAACTGGCAAAGAGACTGTCTTGCAAATGGACAAGTGGGGTTGGTCCAAGAATTGGGTGTGTTAGAGATTATCCAATGGAACTGCAGTCACAAGCATTGGAACAAGTCAGTTTGTCTCCTAGGATTTCGCCTGCTTCTCCACGTTTTCCGTCACCATACGGTCCAGTTCCTTCTCCAAGACCAAGTCCTAGAGTAAGGGTCTCTCCGCGCTTAGCTTACATGGGAATCCCGAGCCCGAGGATTCAAGTAAACTGTTAGGCCTTTGCTCTTAGTTTCATTCACAAATAAGTGAATGTTGTGAGTCTCTTTAAGCTTCTCATGTGTGAGAAGAGGCTTTAATAATCTTTGATTTATGTCATATAAAGTTTATTTCTTTTTTTTTTCAGCTCCCATATTTTTGCGAATGTACAAGTCTGTAAATTCATTAGGTGTTTGTTAGTCGAATGTTTGTTACCGGAAAATAAACTAATTTTCATTACCTCTCAACTCAAGTTTACATTATCTTTATGTGCATTATCTTTATATAACGGGGCTTAAAAGAAACATAAGATTAAGTAAAGAGAAATTACTAGCCTTTACCACTCGAAAATAAAATTTTATTAGATTATCATATATTCTATGAAAAAATTAATTTTATTATTAATCATATATAATTAATTAATTATTAAGAATTATTTTTTAAATATATATATTTAAAAAAAAATAGAGAAAATATAAAAAATGAATCAATAGTTTTCTTATTTTCCCTTATTTCCCCTTCTATTTTTTGGCAAAATCTCAGTGTTTTTTCTTTTCTTCCCTTTCGCGAAAATTCTAGCTATCGTGTGGCATTTTTTTTCGTCTCATTGTACCTTCACAATGACTCGTCGAACGAAGATCAAACTTTCGACTTTTCTTTCTCCTTCATTGTTTTTCTTTCGGTTTCGTTATTTTTGGTTTGTCGTCATTTCTTATCTTCAGTTTCTCGTCGTCTTCATCGTTTTACAGTTACCTCTTTGGCTTCCATCTTCGTAATCCAAAAATTCTGGCAATGATAGTTCATTACCATCGATGACACTTATTGGTTACTTATTCATCTCTTAGTCATCTCGTTATCCTCAACGGCTGATTTATCATCTTATTGTGCACACTTCAATTCCTCAACGGCTGATTTATCATCTTATTGTGGCACACTTCAATTCCTCAACGGCTGATTTATCATCTTATTGTGGCACACTTCAATTCCTCAACGGCTGATTTATCATCTTATTGTGGCACACTTCAATTCCTCGCTGGCAGATTATCATATTATTGTTCCAGACTTATAGTGGTGATTGTTCTTTTTTTTGCCATTATTGCTTGTTTTCTCGCCTTGCTTGTTCGTTTGCCTCATTGTGATTTTTCGTCTTTTTCCATGAATCTTTATATATTCTAGCGGCAACGATGATAGTTCATAACTATCGACGACTTTCTTGGTTAGATTTCTCATCGTGCATTTTTCGTTTTCTCGACGGCTAGTTTATCTTCTTAGTGTGGCAGACTTCCGATAGTGATTGTTTGTTTTCTTCGTCGTGACTACTTATTTTTCTCGCCGTGACTATTTGTTTTCTCGTTGTGACAATTAGTTCTCTTCGTCATGACTAGCTAGAGGTCTTTCCTTGCCATGATTCTTCGCATATTCATATTCCAGCGACGACGATGAGAGTTCATTAGCATCAACGATGTTTTCTTGTTAGATTCATCTCGTCATGACTTTTCATTTTCTTTGATGGTTGATTTATCATGTTATTGTTGCAGATTTCCGGTGGTGACTCTTCATTTTCTTCGCCAGTTAATTTATCTTGTTGTGGCAGATTTTTGATGGTGATTGTTCTTTTTCTCGCCATGATTGCTGGTTTGCTTGCCGTGATTGTTCGTTTTTCTCATTATGACTCTTTCTCTTTTCTTTTCATGACTCTTCAATATACTAGCGATGGTGATGATAGTTCATACCATCGACGATGTTTTTTTGTTAGATTTCTCGTCGTGAATTTTTATTTTTTTCGACAATTGATTTATTCTCTTATTGTGATAAACTTCCGATGGTGACTCTTTGTTTTCCTCGCCGTGACTATTTGTTTTCTCATCGTGATTGTTGGTTTTTTTGCCATGACTATTTATCTTTCCTTGCCATGACTCTTCATATATTCATATTCCAGCGACTATGATGTGAGTTCATTAGCATCAACGAAGTTTTCTAATTAGATCCATCTCGTCGTGATTTTTCGTTTTCTTCGATGACTGATTTATTTTTTTATTATGGTAGAATTAAATAAATCTAAAACGGTTTTTGACTAATTTAGTTTTCATAGGTAATTGATTTATATCTTAACTATGACAAATTTAGATATTTGTTTTACAGATTTTTCAAGAAAAATATATACTGAAATGGATTGTTTTTGTTAAGAAAAAATATCTACGAAAGTTTTACAAAGAAGGAATAACACCCAGAACATAAACCATAAATGTCTTTAGACAATCTTACTTTGCTTAGAGAAGCAATAGGATTCGATGTGTGAAATGCATTGAATATTATTTGTCGAAGTTTTTGTCAATCATTTTTATTAGTCGTAATTGTACTATTGTTTTTGGCTTAAACAAACTTTTTATGTATTTATCTGTACATTTTAAGTTGTACTATTGTAATTTTGGTTTAGACGAAGTTTTTATTTACTTTATGGCGGATTTTTTTATGTTGCAATGGATTCATAATCTTCAATTGTTGTAGACTTGCATGCCTAGAAATTTTTTTACACCATATTTGTTTTGTTTGTTTCAAAGATAGGATAGATCTTTCATCTTAATTTGTACATCCAAATATACAATACAATAGTAGAAGTTTCGCAAGTATGTCTGATTTGATTATGTCATGTACAAGTTCTATAACATATGTACGGATTTAACTATCAATAACATTAGGCTAATATTAGTCGACATCATAATCAAAACGATTTAAGATAGTAAAATATTTCAAACATGTTTCTAAAGCTATCCCAAACAAGAATTATCTGTTTAATGCGTTGTTTTCCGTGTTGAGTACCCCTTGCCGTCACCGACAATCGTCGACAGTACTTGACCAACTTAGTCAAGAAATATTAAATTGGCAGTAAAAATGAAACAAATCAGCGGTGAAACAAAATTAAATCGACCATAACGATCCACCTGTTTTTTTTTCTTTCAAACTTCCATCGATCATAAAAAAGGGTAATCTTCTTCGTGCCTTCAGTTTTTTGGGTTCCAAATATCCTCTGACTATCGTGAAGTATGGCATTCTGCAGAAAACTTTTTGTCAAAATCTATGATGGAAAAAATTTGTGTGGAAAAAACTCTCTATGAAAACCTTCTCTCACGAAAATGGTTGTCCATGGCGGCAACCCTAAATTATGCTGTGGATGTTGGTTTTTTTTTGTAATAATCAATTTTTCATGCAAAGACCAAATACGTAAATACGCAATAAATGTTTATGAAATTCTGCTGCAAATACTATTTCATAAGTTTGTCAATACAACTATGTCGCCACTGTTAGGGTAATTTATTAAATAATTACTCTGTCCTAATAGTTATATATGTAACTTTGTTGGTATTATATATAACTTTGTCATATTTTATAAGTTTGTCATAATATTTCATAAGCTAACCATCACGTAATGGTATCTCTGTTATTAATTGTAAAATTCAGTAATTCATAACTCCATGGTGTAACAAAAAATTATTATATAAATGTACCACTATTATGATGACATAAGTTTGCATGACTTTCATAAATTAATCGTATTTTCAAAAATCTGCTATTACCATTTATTAAATCTGCCAAAATAAACAAAAAATTGTCATTCTACATAAATTTACCACAAATAGACTTACATAAGTCTGTCATTCTCTTAAATCAGTACCAAAAATCTGTTTAATTCAAAAATCAGCTACGGTAAATTAGTCGTTTTTATAAACCTGCTGCAAAACTAGTCGTAGACTTAGTTGACATATTTTCATAAAATACCATCACACATAATAAAATATTATTATTTTTGTTGATGCGAAAATTCAAAATTAATAGCATAAGGCGAATAAAGGTATTTTGGATACGAAAAATATTTTAGTAATAAAAAAAAATGTATAATAGTATAATAAATACGCTAACTTTTTATGATAGTTTAGTAACTTTACCTTAAGTAAGCTGATATAAACTAACTTGATTAATTCTATACTATATTATTCTCCTTTAAGATGGCTCAAACATAGAAATGAGATCCATCTTGTCAATGAGAGATTGAAAAGGAGCTGGATATACTGTATTGGTTAAGATATCCACGAGCTGATGATGTGTTTGAACATGTAGTTTCTTAGTCAGTCTAAACTAACTACACGTTTTCGAGCCACACGACAATTAATTTCAAAAGAATTTACTTCTTTCCTGAAAAACTGAGTTGCTTGTTATACAATTGCTATTGTTGAATAATAGTATAATAAAATTGGATTGACTTGAGAAACATACAAACATTCACATTTTGATCATAATTGTTAGCTATGGTGATTATTATCTTAATAATAATATAATTATCTACATAGAACAACATAACCATGAAATATTGTCTTTAGTCCAGAGAAACAGTGTGTGTTTATAAAACTTTTGAAATCTAAGACTAGTCATTGTAGTACTAAACTTGATGCATCACTATGCTGAAGTTTATTTCAAATAGAGTGACTTTTGTAATTTGCAAACTCCATTTTTTCCTAGTGATTCCCCTTATTTTGATACATATATATATATATATCTTCATCAAGATCACATAAAAATTAAATTAACAGTTAACGAAAATAAAATTTAATATGGAAAATAGAAAATATTAAATCAACAGTTATAATAAGTCAATTTTATATAAAAAAATTCCATCGAAAATTATATAGATTGTATTAAAATAACTGGATCAAAATAAAATAATATTTTAACATAAAATATAAGTCGGATAGTTTTAACAAATTAACTTTACTAAAAAAATTTAACAAAAAATAAATATTTTATAAAAGGTAAATAAATAGAAAAAATGTAGTATAAATTGATGAAAAAATTAATACTTTAGAAAATTAACCAATCAAAATATATTAATTATTGTAAAAATTAGTCACCAAATCAGAATTAAATCGAGCAATATAAAATATAAGTCGTTCAAACAAGTCAATGTTATTAAAAATTCACTAGAAAACGATAGATTACCAAATGTAAGTAAGACGATGAAAATAATTTATAAATAAAAAAAAATTAAAAAATAGGTCAACTTGTAATAAGTCGATTTTATAACAATAACCAATTCCGAAGCAAAAATGGAACTTTTAATGAATCATATGCCATGTTCGAAAATAAGGTTGAAATCACTGAAGTTGGCTTTCGATTAAGTAGTTTTCGAAAATAAGCCAACTTCAGTGATTTCTTTGTGACAGAAGAACATATCGGTCAATCGCATTGTTTTTATTTGGTTTTAGTCGTCCGATTAATTTTCGTGTAGTCTATTTTTTATGGATTAAACCTAAAATTTAATGAATAGTCAATTAGTTAATGAAAGATTGAAAAATTAGGAAAATATACATCAAAAATATACATTAAGATTCAAAAACTCGATTTACTGTAGCGCATGATGTGTATATTTCTGAAACAGTTCTTGTCTAATGTCACAGCATACACGATAAAAAATCTGCATCGCTCAAAACTTATGATTTTGTAGATCACTCACTATTCATCATAATTGATATCCATTCAGATATCGTCGCCGCAAGCATTAAATGTGATGATTCTAATTAGATTTGGATATGCATATATAATGTAAGTATATATTATTTGTAGATTTAATTGTGTATATAATAATGGTTTATCATAGTGAATGTGAATTCCATTGATATATGACCTAAAAATACAGTAACTTCTTTTGGGATAGACATAATCTATAATATCTAGCAACACCTTACATTCCAAGTCATCCAGGTGTTTGATATAAATTCCCAGTCGTCGAAGTATCAATTATTAAAGACATGTGTTCCATGATTTCTATAAGATCGCCATTAATGGTTTCATGAGTTGAGATCGAGAAAAATATCTTTTTAACAATGATTGTCGTCGTAATTTTTTATCACCCTTAAATGATTTGTGAGAAAAGAATCTTTCTATAAATGGATTTATACCGATTTCATACATTTTCAAGATAGTAAATGTATCTTCATTTTTCTTGTGCCTATGAATGTTGTCCCTGATGGTGTCGTGTAGTAAGATATATTTTTACAAAATAAATTTCATGGATAGTTAGCAGTGTAATTGATCTTAACGGGCTTAATATTTGTTTTAATTGTTGATTTAACGTACGTCCGAGATGGTTCGTCTCGTGAATCTCGTATGTGGTGTGTGGGAAAGAGGTGAAGATAGTGATTGAGATTTCAGAAATGAAGCAGAGGCAATGAGTTATGGGGTCAAACTATAGGAAAATCAAACATACATGACCCTCATGGGTTTGATGAGACACTGGTACGTCATCGATAACCATACGCCGGTCATTTTGACATACCATATCCAGAATGGATGTTGATAGCAAATGAGACGGAATCCATCCACTCGACATTACATGCAACGAGGATGTGAAAAAATTCATGGTTGTTCGAGTTGAGATAAAAGATCTGGCATTGTGTGTAACCGTAGGATTGTATTAAGTTGAAATATACAAATTTCAGAAATGAAGTAATTTTGTAAGTGGTGGGGGGAACTCAAATGTTGTACACGAACTGTATAAGACTTTAGATAAACAATCAATGGGTTATCATCAAGGGAATAATTATGTTAACTGTTATATATATATCAATTCTGTTTTTCTTGTTTTATAATTAAAGGTTGGCTTCAAGTTATATTTGGTAGCTAGTGGAGCTATACATGGCAGCCATAGAGTCTTAAAGGAAAGATATACAGAACAAAAATGGTTGTGATTAACAAAGTCTATATGGTGTTAACTGGGATGGTGTCTCTGAATGACGTCGTTGTTCCAAAAGCTGATGTTTGCTCCTCGTCTGATTCATCTGAGGGTTTTAGCTGAACGCCATGATGATGATATCATTAGATTGGATGCTGAGGACAATAATGGGATGAGCCAAAAGAATTCACAAACGATGTTGCTGGCATGTATATAACATATTTTCCTATAGTCGTTAATGTCCGTGAAACGTGTAAGCGAACTTCTTAAATCATTTGTACAATAATTTGTTAGCATAGTTTCTAACTCTCTCTTTTGTCGTAAATGTGTCATCTGTGAGCAGTTGTTACTAGTAATGATAATGTTTGGCTGTTAAATATGTTATTATTTGCGTAGGTGACTACTTCGATAAAATATTGATCAGATGCAAAACCCGTTTGAAAGTAAGTGTGATTGGTTGGATGGGAAATATGGTATGTGTGATTGTACCTCATCTTCGGCGTTTTGATTGAGTGAACCAAGAATAACATATATTCCATCGGACGCATCTGATTGTGTGCCCATTACATCAATTGGTGTGTTCCTTGCGTTCGTCCCTTCAGATTTTCTACAAACATTGTTGATGCCGATATTGTCGCGTCTCAGTTCTGCACTATGTGCATGCTCTGTTCCCACGTTCATCGATGACGATTTCTCTAAAAATTCACGAATGAAATATACCACGACATCTTGCATCTTTGCCAACTTTCCCTCGTTGGATTTCTCCAAAGATACATGGAACCCGGTAAATGCATCTTCTAAATTCTTGAATTACTTCATCGATTGAGTAATCTTTGATTCAACAGAACTGTTGTGATTCTTAATTTTCGAGGCAACCAAATCCACAATAAAATGCGGGTCGTTGTTACTCGTGGGGTGTATCCTGCTACTGCTGGATGCCTAACCTGGTTCCTCGTTATTGCCTTTCTCTGTTTGCTTATCCCTCTTTTCTTTCTTCTTCATCTCTTCACTCCTCTTCTTACTCAACTCGGCTTTCATTATTCCTCTAGAGAACATATTTTTGTGAATTGAAAATTCTCGAATATCAACTTAACCATGTTATTGACCTTCTCATCCTCCTCGTCATCAGATCTTCCGATATAGTGCACTGGAGTGCAATCTGTAGTAAATTTAAATGAAAGATGGAATTAGTTTTCATTACTTAACTTGGTAGCTAAACCTCAGTTTATCGGCTAAGTTATATGTTATGTGAAAATGAAAATATGGATATCTATGTCCCATGAAAGTAACACTAATAAAATTTTAGTTTTCCCAAAATATTCCGGTTAACAATTGCATTACATTAAATAATTATTGTAAAGGCAAAAAGGTGCAATAACAATAGAAACAATACCTCGCCCTTTTCATCAAGTACTCTGGCATGTCTCGGGTTTAAACCATTTTTCTTTTTCTTCGAATTGGCTCCATTGTCGCGTGTTTCTTCGACCTGATCTTTTGTCTCACTTTTGGATTTGGATGACGAAGACGATTCATTTATTTGCATGACTTTTGTTAGCACTAGTATAGCTTGGACCATAAGCAGTTGGATTGAATGAGAAAACTCCTTAACATGAATTGAGCTTTGAGATAACACAAGTGCATCTCTTTTTTTAATACTTGACACCACTATATCAAAAGCAAACCTCCCCCATGGATATGCTAAAAATATATCGAGTTCTTTGATGAGTTCGACATGAATTTTGTTAATTTTGGAATATGTGTAAACACCAAGACAGAAGCCGCAAGAGAAAGGCATGCATACTTGATCCTCTCCTCCTTATCGGTTATAGTTTTTTTCTTCAATATTTTAATTGCAAGGTCGACGGTGCATACTTATAGATTTCCAAAAAGGGTTGCCAGTATGGATTTTCTTTTATCAGATATATTAGAGTTTGTTATGATGGAAAACAATAGAATTCTCATTGAACTAACTATCTGAAGGATACATGATGTTCTTTATATATACACATGAGAGTTAGTTAAATATAACAGAAAACAGAGTATTTACAGAGTGTTTTCTTGTTATTTGGAGTATTATGTTGATAGTCCCCCTCAAGATGGAGAGAATATAGATGAAACTCCCATCTTGCTAATTAACGAATGAAAATGTGTTGGATATAAAGCTTTTGTAAGAACATCAGCTAGTTGAGCATCAGTCCGAACATGAAGAAGCTTCAAAGAACCATCTTCCACCTTTTCTCGAACAATATGACAGTCCATTTCTACATGTTTAGTATGCTCATGATAGACTGGATTTTTGGCAATATTCATTGCTACCATGTTGTCGCAGAACATCTTCATAGGCATAGGGAAACAAACATGAAGATCCTTGACAAGTTTTTGTAACCATTGTAACTCCCAAACTGCAAAAGCCATACTTCGATATTCTGCTTCAGCAGATGAAGAAGATATTGTGTTTTGCTTTTTAGATTTCCATGAAATCAAGGAATCACCAAGAAATATACAATAACCGGTTACGGATCTTCTTGTATCTAAACAAGCACCCCAATCTGCGTCCGTAAATGCGGTTAAAGACATATTAGAATTTGAAGAGTAGAAGAGACCATGACATGCAGTGCCTTTAATATACTGCAGTAATTTCATAAGAGCTTGATAGTGAGGAGTTCTTGGTGCCGATGTGTATTGAGCTAGTTTATGAACTGTAAAACAGATATCAGGTCTTGTAATGGTAAGAGAGATGAGTTTACCAATCAGGCTTCTATAAGATTCTGCATCAACAATCAAGTCACCATCATCTTTTGACATTTTAGTATTTGGTGTCATAGGAATAGTCGAAGGCTTACAACCAAGAAGTCCAACTTCTTCAAGCATCTCAAGAGCATATTTTCTTTGACATATTGAAATTCCAGCTTTTGATATTGCTATCTCCAATCCAAGAAAATATTTCAGAATGCCAAGATCCCTGAGTTTAAACTTGGATTTGAGCTGATTTTTCAAACTTGCTGCAGCTGCATCATTATTACTTGCTAAAACAATGTCATTGACATAAACAAGAACAATGATCAAAATTGTTCCATTGATCTTGGTAAAAAGAGTATAATCTGAACTTGATTTTGTAAATCCAAGTTCAATCAAAGTATCAGAAAACTTCTTATACCATTGTCGTGATGCTTGTTTGAGCCCATATAGAGATTTTTCAAGTTTGCAAACAGCATTGGCAGGAAGAGAGTCCCCCTGTTTGGGAAAATATCCAGGAGGAATTTTCATGTATATTTCCTCGTCTAAGTCGCCATTGAGAAAAGCATTAGATATATCCAGTTGATAGAGAAACCAACCTAACTTTGCTGCCATAGCGAGCACCATTTTAACAGAAGACAATTTAGCAACAGGAGAATATGTATCAATATAATCGATACCCTCTTTTTGAGTATAACCTTTTGCTACTAATCGTGTCTTATGTCTTTCTAGACTGCCATCAGCATTGTACTTCAACTTGAATACCCACTTACAACCTATAGCATGTTTATTTGGAGGTAAGGAAGTAACAGTCCAAGTATGAGTACCTTCAAGAGCTTGCAATTCGGTTTGAATAGCATCCATCCATTCCTTATATCGTTTAGCTTCTGTGTAAGATTTTGGTTCACTCTCCTTTGTCACTGAAGCTAAAAAATATCGATGAGAGGTGGACAGTTTGTCATAAGAAATGTATTTAGATATAGGATATGGAGTGCTGCAGTGAGAAGAATTGCAAACATAATCCTCAAGGTAGGCTGGTGGCTTTTTCTTTCTGGTGCCAGAGAGAGATTCTCTTGGTTGAATATCTGAATCATCTATATCATGTTTCTCAGAAGATTTAGGTAGAGGTGCAGAATTTGGATAAAAAAACTGTTCAATCAAGTCGATGCCTGTATTTCCAGCAAAGGGAAATAACTCTTCGTAAAATTGAACATGTCTGGAAATAAGAATTGTCTTTGATTCAATATCCAGAAGTTTGTAGCCTTTGTATCCAGATGGATAACCCAGGAACACACAAGCTTTTGCTCTTGGTGCAAACTTGTGTCTTTGTTTGATAGAAGTGGATGCATAAGCTAGACAACCAAAGGCTCTTAAAGCTGTATACTCAGGAGGTTTCTGCATCAAGAGCTCAAAAGGAGATTTATTATCTAGCTGAGGAGATGGTAGTCGATTGATAAGAAACACTGCAGTCATGATGCATTCAGTCCAATATTCAAGAGGTATTTGAGACTGGAACATCAATGCTCTAGCAACATTCAAGAGGTGTTGATGTTTCCTTTCAACTACTGAGTTCTGTTGAGGTGTTTCCGGACAAGAGTGAAAAGATTTAATCCCTTTATCCTCAAAGAATTTGGTGAAATTAAACTCAGGAGCATTGTCTGATCGGACTGCTTTAAGAGAGGTGTCAAATTGAGTCTCAATCATTTTGACAAATGTAGGAAACACTACGAGAACTTCAGATTTCGTTTTCAGAAGATATATCCAGGTTGCTCTTGAATAGTCATCCACAATAGTTAGAAAATACTTGTATCCATTGTAAGAAGTCATTGCAAAGGGTCCTCAAGTATCGATATGAACCAAATCAAAGGCTTTATTAGATCGATTTTGTCTAGCAACAAACGATAAGTGTTTCTGTTTGGCTAAATGACAAACTTTACAGTGTTCATGACTCAAGGACTTAGTCTTTGCAATGAATAACTTGTCGGATAAAACGTCTAACTTTTGTTTTGATGGATGACCGAGCCTTTGATGCCAAATCTCAGCTCGATGAAATGTAGTGTTGCATATGACTGGACTTCTACCTGCTGAGGAACCAGAATTAACATCAAGGAAGTAGAGATTGGAGACCAAGTTACCCTTGCCAATCATCAACTCCTTGGAAATGTCCTGAATATTGCAACCATTCGAATCAAACCATATGCCACATTTCAAATGTCGTGTTAGAGCACTAACACTGATTAAATGAAATTTGAACTGGGGAATGTATTATACATTCTGAAGTATTATCTTGTCAGTAAGATATATACTACCTACCCCAATGATGTTCACATTTAAACCATTGGGCAGTGTGACAGTGCGATGTTGAATGGAGCAAAAATCATGAAACAAGCTTCGGTCATATGAAACATGATGAGTTGCACCAGTATCTATAACCCACTTATTCATATTGTGGACCTTATTGTCATTTGGATAAGGAGAAGACTTGTTGTTCACAGAACAATATATGGAAGGATAGGAAATACCAGAAACTTGGTGAACTGCTGTATTCTCATTGGAACCTACTACTTCTTCATTTGTGTCTGTAACATTTTGAGGTTGAAGTTTGGAGGAGAAATACGCCACCAGCTGCTGTATCTGATCTTTGCTAAGATCCATTCCTTGTTTTGTCGTCTTCAGGGAGTTATCGAAAGCCATATGAGCTTGAAACCGTTGCGCTTGTCTTTGGTTCTTTGGTTTCCATCCAGGAGGGTAACCATGAACCTTGTAGCAACGATCAACAGTATGACCTACAAGACCACAGTGAGTACATGTGGATCTTGTTTTCTGATAAGGAGTCTTACCACTTGTGTGACTTGCTTGTCCTTGTACATTGAAAGCAGAAGGATTGGAAAGGTTATTAACTTTCTTTCGTTGTCCTTCATCTTGATCTAACATGTTATACATGTCAGATAGTGATGGTCGTGGCTTCATATTCAGAATGTGAGTTCTTGTTGCAGCAAACTCATCATTTAACTAACTAACTCATCATCATTTAACTAACTAACTCATCATCAGATACTTATTATTCTCCTTAATTCAACTCGGAAACTTCCCACAAAGAAGACCGGTTGATGCGAACCTCCCAAGGAATGCACTTCTGGATGCGGTTGAGATAGGCTTTGCAACAGAATGAATCGAAACTCAATATGTTCAAAGGTTGTGGATTGAAGGGTCACACAGTAGTTGCGGAAAGACTACTGATTTACCTAAGATAGTAGCTTAGATATTATACACTAAGACTACTAAATGTTGACTGAAGGATATTACACACCAACAATCAGATTAAGAAGAGAATCACTCTCAAACTTAAGAAAAGAAGCTGTTTTTATTTGAAAAGTTGAATTGTCAAGTTTACAACTGAAAGCCCCTATTTATACTATAAGGGGACGTAATATGAGGAGCCTACAACATTAAATTGGTTACAATTACAAGGGAAGACTTGACCAAAGACCTTGACCAAAGACCTTGACCAAAGACCTTGACTTCATTAACTCTTATTTTGACTATGAATGTAGACACTTTCCCCCCCTTTGATGACGCCAATTTTGCTCATTTTGAATTGAACTCCTTTTGATTTTAAACAACAAATTGGGCTGGTTGTAATGTGATTCATTTGCCTCATTAAAAACCTTACCAAGAAAACCCAATGGGAGAAAACTTGGATAAGGGAAAAAGAGTACAAATGGATCACATACCCATTTGTATGTTGTCTTGAGCTTGTACTAAAATCAGAGTGCTTTTAGGCACTTCTCCAATCAAGCTCAAGTGAATTTGTTGTGCATTCTCCTTGTTGAGCATGCAGCTGATTGCCTCTTTGAGTTTCTTGGCCTTGGCTCGGGTTAATGGTCCAGTTGGTAGTGCAAGAGCTTCCTCATGTTCCACTGGCTCATTTCTAGCCATGAGCTTCTTCTTTTGTGTGCTTTCCACGCTCGTATCATCCCCCTCCTCTTGAAAAGGATTTGACCTCAAATCTGGTTCATCTGCAATGAAAGGCACAAGATCAGAAACATTGAAGCTTGAACTCACATTATACTTACCTTGTAGATCAATTTGGTAGGCGTTGTTGTTGATCTTCTGAACTATCTTGAAAGGTCCATCTATTCTGGGCATAAGTTTGGATTTCCTTTCAGCTGGAAATCTTTCTTTCCTCAAGTGAATCCACACGAGGTCTCCCACCTCAAATACCATTTCACGTCTTCCTTTGTTGGCCTTTCTTGCATATTGTTGGGTTCTGGCCTCAATATTCTTCCTTGCATTCTCATGGATCTGTTTAACAATCTCAGCTTTTCTTTTTCCATCAATACTAGCTCTTTCACTTAAAGGCAAAGGGGTTAGATCCAAAGGAGATAAAGGATTGAAACCATACACAATTTGAAAAGGAGAATACTTAGAAGCAGAATGTACAGAATGGTTATATGCAAATTCAGCATGTGGTAAACATTCTTCCCATGTTCTAAGATTTCGTTTGATTAATGCACGCAATAAAGTAGACAAGGTTCTATTAACTACTTCAGTTTGACCATCCGTTTGTGGGTGACATGTTGTAGAGAATACCAACTTAGTTCCTAACTTAGACCAAAGAGTTTTCCAAAAGTAACTCAAGAACTTAGTGTCTCTATCAGAAACTATGGTCCTAGGCATTCCATGCAAGCGAACTACCTCTTTAAAGAACAGATTGGCTATATGCAATGCATCATCAGTCTTGTGACATGCTATAAAATGAGCCATCTTAGAGAATCTATCAACCACAACAAAGATAGAATCCTTTCCTGTCTTAGTTCTAGGCAAACCAACCACAAAGTCCATTGATATGTCAATCCATGGATGAGTAGGAATGGGTAAAGGAGTGTACAAACCGTGGGGTTGAACCTTAGACTTAGCCTGTTTGCATGTGGCACACCTTGCACAGATTCTTTCTACGTCTCTCTTCATGTGTGGCCAATGGAAATGATCTTGCATTACTTTAAGGGTTTTGGCAACTCCAAAATGCCCCAACAGTCCTCCTCCATGAGCTTCCCTAACTAGCAAGTCTCGAATGGAACAGTTAGGCACACATAATCTATTATCATAAAATAGGAATCCTTCATGCCGATAGTATTTTCCTGAAGCAAACTTTTTGCTAGCAATGTATACATCTTTAAATTCAGGATCAGTTTCATATAGCTCTTTAAGCTGTTCAAAACCTAACAACTTAGCATCAAGAGTAGAGATTAAGGCATACCTCCGTGACAATGCATCTGCCACAACATTCTCTTTACCTTGTTTGTATTTAATGACATACGGAAATGTTTCTATGAACTCAACCCACCGTGCATGCCTTTTGTTCAGCTTCTGTTGGCCCTTTAAGTGCTTAAGTGACTCATGATCAGTGTGAATCACGAACTCCTTAGGCCACAAGTAGTGTTGCCAAGTTTGCAAAGCACGGACCAAGGCATACAATTCCTTGTCATAGGTTGGATAGTTTAGGGTGGCTCCTCCAAGCTTCTCACTGAAATAGGCTATAGGTTTCTTATCCTGCATCAAAACAGCTCCAATACCTATACCAGAAGCATCACATTCTATCTCAAAGGTTTTAAGAAAATCAGGTAAAGATAGAAGAGGTGCATGTGTAAGCTTTTCTTTCAAAGCTTGGAATGAGCTTTCTTGAGCTTGTCCCCATTTGA
Organism: Pugionium dolabratum; assembly: GCA_018901945.1. NCBI lineage: Eukaryota > Viridiplantae > Streptophyta > Magnoliopsida > Brassicales > Brassicaceae > Pugionium > Pugionium dolabratum. The sequence continues at coordinate 765,368 of JAEVFF010000518.1, forward strand.
ATCCTACGTCTTTCTTGATTACTTCAGTAAGTGGGGCAGCAATAGTGCTAAAATCCTTGACAAAGCGTCTATAGAAGCCAGCCAGCCCATGGAAACTTCTCACTTCTCCTACTGTTTTTGGACTTGGCCATTCCTTAATAGCTTTAACCTTCTCCTCATCAACCTTAATACCATCTGCACTTATAACAAAGCCTAGAAACACAATGTTATCTGTACAAAAAGTGCATTTCTTAAGATTGGCATATAGTTTTTCTTTTCTAAGAACACTTAGAACCGATGTCAAATGACTAGCATGCTCTTCTAGATTCTTGCTGTAGATTAAGATGTCATCAAAGTATACTACAACAAAGACTCCTATGAATGCTCTAAGAACATGATTCATCAACCTCATGAAAGTACTAGGTGCATTTGTTAACCCAAATGGCATGACTAACCATTCATATAATCCATGCTTAGTTTTAAATGCAGTTTTCCATTCATCCCCTTCTTTCATGCGTATTTGATGGTACCCACTCTTAAGATCTATCTTAGAAAAGATTCTGGAACCATGCAATTCATCAAGTATGTCATCTAACCTAGGGATTGGATGGCGATACTTTACCGTAATGTTGTTGATTGCTCTACAATCAACACACATGCGCCAGCTGCCATCTTTCTTTGGCACAAGTAGAACTGGCACAGCACAAGGACTCATGCTCTCCCTGATGTAGCCCTTCTCCATTAGCTCATTAACTTGCCTTTGCAGCTCCTTAGTCTCAACGGGGTTGGTTCTATAAGCTGGTCTATTTGGTAGTGAGGCTCCAGGTACAAAATCAATCTGATGTTCAATGCCTCTGATGGGTGGTAGCCCCTTTGGATTGTCTTCTGGAAATACATCTTCATAATCCTGCAAAATAGAAGTCACTTCACTCGGTAATACCGGTGCAACGTTAGTTAAGCTCATGAGAGCTTCCTTATAGATAAACAAAAGAACAGGTTGTTGTGAGAAGAGAGCCTTCTTAACTCCACCAGTTCTCACAAAGAAACTTGAGTGCTTTTTGTTCTTGTTCTCACAGCCTCTGTCACTTTTGGTGCTTATGGTTTCTTTTGAAGTTCCAGCTGTTTTCCTTTGCTCCAACACGAGCTGATCTTGGTACACCTCCTGTGGTGTCATAGGAACAAGTGTGATCTTCTTACCTTTGTGTTCAAACGAGTGTTGGTTGGTGTAACCATCATGAATGACCTTTCGATCAAATTGCCATGGTCTTCCAAGCAGAATGTGGCCAGCCTCCATTGGTAAAACATCACAAAGGATCTCATCTTGGTACTTTCCAATGGTTATAGGTACCTTGACTTGGCTGCTTACCTTCATTTCGCCACACTCATTAAGCCATTGCAGCTTATACGGCTTTGGGTGCTTGAACACTTCCAGACGTAACTTGTTTACCATAGTTTCACTAGCCACATTAGTGCAGCTGCCTCCATCAATAATGATGCTGCAAACCTTTCCTTGGACGTGGAATCTTGAGTGAAACAGGTTCTCTCTTTACTCATGTTCTTTGGTTTTGTTTTGTACGCTTAGGGTTCTTCTTGTTACCAATAATTCTCCTGCCATAGGAGGTTCAAGATGCTCTTCTGAAGAATCAGAAAAGACTTCTTCTTCCTCGAATTCTATTTCACCATTATCCAACAGAATCATGATCTTCTTGTTGGTGCATTCATTCGCATAATGCCCTCTTCCTTGGTATTTGAAACACTTCACATCTCTTGTTCTAGTAGATGTAGTAGCTTCAGATTTTCCCTTGGCGTCTTGAGTGGTTGTTGAAGGTTTGGAATCAATTTTAGCAATCTGTTTTCCTTCCCTTTGGTAGCTAGGCTTATTGTTAGCTGCTCCATAGCTTGGCCTAGTATAACTTTTTCTTTTTAGCTGCTGTTCTACCAGTATAGCTTTGTGCAACATTTCCTCTAGCTCCACATAATGTTCCAGCTCCATTCTATCTTGAATGTCACGGTTAAGTCCTCCTAAAAATCTTGCCATAGTAGCTTCTCTATCTTCTGAAATGTCTGCCCTGATCATGAGGGTTTCCAACTCCTGGTAATAGTCCTCAACACTTCTGCTTCCTTGATTGAGTCTCCTTAGCTTTTGGTGAAGCTCACGGTGGTAATGGCTGGGCACAAACCTTTTCCTCATTATGGCTTTCATCTCAGCCCATGTTTCTACTGGATACTCACCATTACGTCTTCTGGAAGTCACCAATTGATCCCACCAGCTGAGTGCATACTCATAAAATTCAGTAGCAGCTATGCGGACTTTGTTGAGCTCGGAATAGTGTTGACAATCAAACACCAGCTCGATCTTCTTCTCCCATTCCAGGTAAGTGTCTGGATTTTTCCATAGAATGATGGTATCTTAAGTTTAAGACCTCTTATGGTGTCATTAAGCGTCACCCTTTCTTCTCTTACACGCCTATGCCTCCTTTGGGTTCTCCTACTCCCTTCACTGTCATGACTATAGTAGGCTTCTATTTCTTCATTATGGCAATGTCTAAAGGGATTCCTGGTTCTCCTTGGACCTGCTTCAGTGTTACTATTGTTCTGAACATCATCAAGCCGCAAATGAATGGCTTCCAGCTCTACTTGTAGTACTTTCTTCATTTCTGCTACTAGAGCCTCCATTAACAAGTTTGGTGCTTCTGAAGTTTGATTTCCTCCTGACATAGCTACACATACACTTAACAAATGCGTTAAAAATACCTGTTCTGAAAAAATATTTTCGATGGAAGATGAAGAGTTGCGAGTGTGTTATTTTCTAATCTGAAAATGCAATGGGTTGGGGTCGATTTTGATGTTATAAACTGAAGTAATATTGGATAAAAACAACAATGCAATTATATGAATAGGTTTTTTTCGATTAATCAACTGATGCAAATCGATACACAAGCATATGCAATCTAAATAGATGGAAATAAAGAGATATAGAGATCAGTGATAGGGATAACCGATCAGAAGTGTGCTCTGATACCAAATGATGCGAACCTCCCAAGGAATGCACTTCTGGATGCGGTTGAGATAGGCTTTGCAACAGAATGAATCGAAATTCAATCTGTTCAAAGGTTGTGGATTGAAGGGTCACACAGTAGTTGCGGAAAGACTACTGATTTACCTAAGATAGTAGCTTAGATATTACACACTAAGGCTACTAAATGTTGACTGAAGGATATTACACACCAACAATCAGATTAAGAAGAGAATCACTCTCAAACTTAAGAAAAGAAGCTGTTTTTATTTGAAAAGTTGAATGATCAAGTTTACAACTGAAAGCCCCTATTTATACTATAAGGGGACGTAAATATGAGGAGCCTACAACATTAAATTGGTTACAATTACAAAGACTTGACCAAAGACCTTGACCAAAGACCTTGACTTCATTAACTCTTATTTTGACTATGAATGTAGACACTTCCCCCCCCCCTTTGATGACGCCAATTTTGCTCATTTTGAATTGAACTCCTTTTGATTTTAAACAACAAATTGGGCTGGTTGTAATGTGATTCATTTGCCTCATTAAAAACCTTACCAAGAAAACCCAATGGGAGAAAACTTGGATAAGGGAAAAAGAGTACAAATGGATCACATACCCATTTGTATGTTGTCTTGAGCTTGTACTAAAATCAGAGTGCTTTTAGGCACTTCTCCAATCAAGCTCAAGTGAATTTGTTGTGCATTCTCTTTGTTGAGCATGCAGCTGATTGCCTCTTTGAGTTTTTTGGCCTTGGCTCGGGTTAATGGTCCAGCTGGTAGTGCAAGAGCTTCCTCATGTTCCACTGGCTCATTTCTAGCCATGAGCTTCTCCTTTTGTGTGCTTTCCATGCTCGTATCACCGGTGATGTTAGGAAATTCTTTTAACGAAAACCTTATTGGCTTGCCCACAAAAAAAACAAAGCTCGTGTTTTTAGCAACTTTGAATTGTCGGTTGATGATAAGCTGACCAAAACTTCTGGAGTATGTCGGTTATTCAGTTGTTGCGATGATTTTGCCAAACGGTGAATTGCAGAGAAACTCAATCTCTTCTTACTACAATGTATTCATTATAGAGTCGATTCTTTTCGTTTTGTGGTACGAGTTAACATTTTCTCCGATTGGTTCTTTGCCGACAGCAAAAATTCTTTCTAGTAGTTCTGTTGACGTCGTTTGCACAAGAAAGTGAGCGTGGGTATATTGCATACAAGGATTTTGTCTTGATTTTGACCAAAAATTCAATGCCTATATATACCATTTACGGAGACTAACTCCTTTTTTCTTCTCTCGTTTTTCTTCATTGTTCACAAGGATAAATGAAGAATTTCCAATTAAAATGGTATTTATCCTCCAAAATCGCCAGCTACACAAACTAAAAAGGTGCGATTTTACAAGGATCGTCGCCTGTCTGCTTCATCTTCGATAGAGTTATGAAAGGTTAAAAAATTAAATCATAAAAAATAGAAGAAATTTGAAACGAAAGTGATGTCTCTCTCCTATTAAATGATGTCGCTTTATTCTAACAAAATCTAAGGAGTGAGGGACATTATCGGTTTAAATAAGTTTGTATAGTGTCAAGTGATAAATCACAAATTATGAGAAAATTTTATGTTATAGGTGCAAATTCTCTTTAATAAATCTAACCTATGAAAATGATGAAATTGACGAAATAACAACGAAATGCGTGTAAATTTGTGAAATGACAAACTAACGAAAAATTACTTTCTAACTGTTCACTTGTGCGCGAACTTTCCAGTTTTGTTCCAACACGTTAGCCGGTATGTAATGAACTGATATAGAGATTTGACTGATTTTGACTAATTCTGACTCATTGTGACTAATAGTGATACAATCTGCAATTATACTGTTCAGAACGTATTTCAACATATAATATGGACTGTTGAATGCAAATATTACGGCGAGCATTAAAAATTAGCTTATATGTTACAATTTCTTTTAAAATATATAAAAAGAATACTAGTGATAATATTTATGTTAACAGTGCAAGTAATAATATACATGGTAATACATGAGGCGGTATTGACGATGCTATATGTTTGTCATGGGATCAACAAAAGTTTTATATCTAATTCATCAACTTTCTCATTAATGGATTGTACTTGTATACGTATAATATCATTGTTAAATGTTAACTCATATTTTGATATTGGAACATATGCATTAGATATCAACTTTATTCTCGTATAATCAAAGATATTTCGAATTTGTAGTTATAATATATGTATTATTTGATTTAATCTGTGATATATGTATAATAACACTAATAAATATTAAAAAATATTTTAATTATACAAGATACATGGTAATCGTGTTGATAAATTTCTAAAAATTAGTTTAACCATGATGGTCACGTTTCATCTTTTTACCAACCAAATTCTTTTTCGTCGAGTTTTACGTCGTCTTTAAAAAAACTTTTTCAGCTAAGAATGCTTCGGACGACAAAACTCTGAATAGAAGATGTTACAAATTGCGCAGTTGTGGCCTAACAAAGAAATAACGGTTAAAGTTATAATTGAACAACAAATTAGAACAGAAAGATTGAAAAATCAAGTTAGATTGTTAGAGAACCAAATTGGTAACTAAATGTAGGAAAAAAATGACCGATAACCCAACCGAAATAGTAACAAATCTTCAGGAAAAATACCCTATAATCAGAAAATCGCATATAACTACTGAAAATCGGTGAATCCAAATCACAAAAACCGCACAAAAAACATTTCCTCTAAACTCAAAAGTCGAGTATAACATCAAATATATGGTTAATATAATGTCGTGCATGTATATAAACGAGAATGGATGATAAACTTACATGAATCGTTTCGTTATCGACGGTCGCCATGATTCCGGCGAGATTTACCGGAAGAAAAAATGGATTTTAAGAGATTTTGAAGAAAGAGAATGAAATGAAGAAAGAGATGGAGGGACGGTTGAGAAAAAAGAGAAAGTGAGAAAAAAAAACCTCTCACTCAAAGCTTATATATAAGGGAATGAAAATAGCGATTTGGTATAAAGGTAAAACTGACACCCATAGGAAAAGGTGTCAGTTAAATGTTAGTTAGAGTGAAGATAGAAGTATGAGTGATATCGAATTTACATAAAATGAACACTAACAAAAATTTTAGTTGTTATTTTGTTAATTATGACAATATTATGTGTCATATCACCAATTTTCAAATAATAATGTATTAGTTTTAAAATTCGTTTACATGTATTTTTACGCATTGTTAAACGTAAGATGATATCATTCTTCTGCCCTTTCCTTCTCTGTCAACGGGTTCTTCTTCTCACCATCGCCGGTGCGTTTTTCTCTTCCCCGTGAAGAGCGCTTTCGTCGACTTCGTCGATGGTTATTTCATAGAGTGGTACCATTTCGACGGTTCCTCTATGTATATATTCATACCCTTTCATTTTTTTCCATCACTTTTCCTCCATTTTTTTCACAATTTGACTTGTTTTCCCTTCTCCCTCACTCTCAAAATGTCCGATTTTTTGTCAAAAAACCACAAGAAATTGATCTCGGCATCAATAACCCTCCAATTTCCTTACCGCCGGATCTATGTGTTCAAGCCGCCTCTGAAACAAGATACTCATTAATCGGGAAATTAACCAGTTAATCCTAAAAAACAAAACTTGCGTGCAATGATGACAACGATGCCGCGTTTATGGAGTTCGGGCGAAATTGTGGTCTCCCGACACTACAAGAAAACATGCAATTTGCGACCATGGTAGTGGTTGCAATATAGTCGCAAAACTGTATTTTGCGACTACTTTGCGACCACGTGAAGTGGTCGCAAAATACTAATCACAAAAAAAAGTAGTCACAAAAAAAATAGTCACCACCTTGTGGTCACAAAAAGAACCACTATATCCGTGGTCGCAAATCAGTCGCAAATTTGCGACTGATTTGCGACCACGGATATAGTGGTTCTTTTTGCGACCACAAGGTGGTGACTATTTTTGCGACTAATTTACCACTGAATTTTCGTAACAGATTTTGCTACTATTTTGCGATTACATATGTGGTTTCATAATATGAACCCGTCGCCTGATTCTCCTCGGGTAAATATTCTGTAAACAGCTCTGCACAAGAATCCATACATTTTTCTAGTAAATTAAAATCACACTTGATGTTCATAAACTGAGCAGCTAAAGATAATTGTGAGTGCCCTTCATGACAACCATCATACAATGGATTTTTCGCAGCTTCTAACATGTTGTAAAATTTTTGTGCTTTTTCATTAGGTCGTTTTTCTTCATTATAATTATAATTTTCTTCGTTCTGATTATAGTACTGATGATCATCAGTCGTTGTCTCATGAAATGCATCCGTCACCATTTCAACATATATATTACCGGATATACCAACTGTTTCATCACTACTACAATCACGTCCCTGATTTCTTTGTACATCACCCCGACTAGTACTCGTCCTTAACTGAACATTCAGCTCTTCTCCATGTTTATACCAAATATAATAATTTGGCATAAACCCTCGACTATATAGATGACTCCATATTTTTTGTCCCAGAATAAGTTTATCATTTTTACAATTAATACAAGGACAGAAAAACTTACCTCCACTACTTTGAGCTATAGGTTGACTACTTGCAAAATTCATGAACTGTTCCATGCCTTGTGCAAATTCCGCTGATATATTTCTTGTTTCATTATCAATTCTTTTATACATCCAATCCCTCGAATTGTTATAATTTCTCCACATGTTTTACATAAATTTTTACCTTTGATTTCACAAATGAAAGAATGGGATGGTGCATATATATACAATATTTTGCGACTACTTTGCCACTACTTTGCCACTGATTTGCCACTACTTTGCGACTACAGCAATGTAGTCTCTTAAATGTCGTTATACCTAACACGCACATATTTTTTATGTTGGCACTTTGCTACCACTTTGTGACTGTAGAGCCACTACATAACGTAGTCACAAATTGGTCGCATTTTTAGCGACCAATAAGCGACTATCACCTGATTTTCCATATGTAGTCGCTAATCAGTCGCAAAATTGCGACTGATTAGCGACTACCTAGGTCAGTCTCAAGGTAGTCGCATTTTAGTCGCTAATTGGTTGCATATTGTGACTGATTTGCGACCACACTTATTGGTCACATTTTTGCAACCAATTTGCGACTACTTCGCCGTAGTCGCAAATTAGTCGCTAAACCGTGGCAAATGTGGTCGCAAAAATTGTGACCACGTATGTAGTCGTAAATTGCAGTCGTAAATTGGCAGTTTTCTTGTAGTGCGAATAATCGAAGGCAATCGGGTGCAATTCCTCTTTCAAACAGAGGAGGCTCTCATCTCTGTTCTCCGGCGAGGACTCTGGTCTTTCAACGAGTGGATGTGTGTGTTGCAAAAATGGTCGTCGTCAATCTCCGATTTGGATCTGAAGCAAATTCCTTTTTTGGATTCAAATCTGAGGCATCCCTATCCAATGTTTGACATATCCTATGGTTATGTATATTACAGGAATTGGGCGATCTTTTAGAGTTCGACTTTAATATCGAAAACCCACACCGTGTCGAGTTTGTACGAGTTCGGGTCTTGATGAACATCGACCATCCTTTCCAATTTCAGAGAATCTTTCAATTTCCAAGATGTTGAAGTTGCTCTCAAATTTTGCTACGAAAAACTATGAAATTTCTACACCAAATGTGGCATCATCAGTCACGATGTATCAGAATGTCTTTCCCGGGAAATTTCTCACAATCCAACAAATTTACCTCCTGGAGATGACAACGATTCTTCTAATGAAGAAGATGACCCAGGTAATGCTCCTCCAAGATTTGGAGCTCCTCTGTTACCGCCTCCTCCGTCTATTTAAGCTAATGGTGCCAAACCCGATTCCCCGGATGCGAAACGGCAAAAAAATTTGGAGAGTAATCTTTTAAGACCGTTTGTAAAACAGTGCATCTTGCCAGAATTTGCGGAAAACAAGAGAAATGCACATGTTTATAAACGCCGGAAAGCCACCGCCCATAACCCCTTCTCCGATCGGCCAAATTCAGGTCAGCCGGAATATATGCTGCCTAAAAATTTGATTAATCCCGGTTTAGGTTTTAGTCAAAATCGTTTTTTTGCAAAATTTGGTTTATAACGGAACCGATAATGCTAGTCCTGGTTTAATTGGAAGTGATGTGTTCGAATTGATTTTTTCTGGTAATCTGGTTATATCATTATCTATGATTTGTGGGGTTCTGGAAGGTTTGCATCAACCACTGATAATGCAAAAAGTGAGTACTGAACATCAATATATGAGTTATGGTTCTATTGGTTTAACTCTGAGTTCTTTATGTGACGGTTTGGTGGGCAATACTTCACCTGGAACAGAATGAATATAGCATTTTGGAATTGTCGGGTTTTAGGAAGGTCTTTGGTATTTCGACGTATAAAGGGAATAATGAAGGATTATTTCCTGGACGTACTCTTCTTGGTGGAAACTAAAAATCACAATAATGTAGTGCATGATGTTGCTAGAATTTTAAAGTATGATAATGTTATGTGTCCCCCCAAAAGGAATTGGTGGCGGTTTAGATCTGTTATGTAAACAGTCTGTTTGTATTTCTGTAATAAGTGCGGATGAAAGACTAGTCGATTGTAAAATTAATAATAAAGGATATGCTTTTTATTTGTCATGCGTTTATAGTCATCCTATCCGTAAATATCGTTCAAATATTTGGGAAAGATTTCAATGCCTTGCTGCTGTTCGGAAATATCCATTGTTAATGTGTGGTGATTTTAATGAGATTCTACATACTCATGACAAAATTGATGGTACTATAAGACAACCCTGGAGCCTTTTAGATTTTCAGCAAATGATATTTACATGTATGATGACTAATTTACAATTCCGAGGAAATAATATAATTTGGGCCAATAAAAGGAATAATCAACTCGTTCAATGTTGGTTAAACAAGGCTATGGTATAATAACGAATGGAAAGCTATTTATCCGGCATCTATAGTGGAATACTTAGATATGATTGATTCTGATCATCGACCAGGAATAATTCAAATCAAAAGATATTTAGAATCTGGAAGATAATTATTCCGATATGATCATCGGTGGATTAACGTGGATAGTTTTACACAAATGGTTGAAAATAGCTAGAATAATTCCTCACACCCATCTACTTCATGGCTCCTATCCAGACTTACTGCATGTCGGAAAGAAATGTCATCATGGAAAAGGAGGTCTCCTATTAATTCAAATACTCAAATACGGGAACTTAGTAAGGCTATAAACTTAGCTCAGACAAGTGCCAACTATGACACAACCACAATTTCTTCTATGAAAATTGATTTAGCTAAGGCCTATGCGGATGAGAAAATTTATTGGAAATTGAAAAGCAGGAATCAATGGCTCCAAAAAGGAGATAGAATTACAAAATACTTCCATGCGGCGACTAAAAATCGTAGGCCGAGGAATAATATTATTTCTATTAAAAATGATGAAGGTGTTGATGTTTTTGAAAACGAAGCTATTGCTAATGAAGCTTTGAAATATTTCTCAACTCTCTATCAGACTACATCTCCAGAAAGTATGAATTTTGTTCTCTCGACGGTGACGTCAGTTGTCACTAATGATATGAATGAGGAATTTGTAAAAGGTATATCACGTGATGAGGTCTTTCAGGCAATTTCCTCTATTGGTGCGAATAAAGCTCATGGTCCAGATGGCTTCTCAGCTTCCTTTTACCAACAAAACTGGAATATAGTTGGGGAGGCAATTTTTGAGGAGGTAAATACATTTTTCAACACTGGCACAATGGTATCGGCATTTAATCATACGAACATCTGCCTCATTCCCAAGATAGATTGTCCTACATTAATGAAAGATTTTAGACATATATCACTATGTAATGTGATTTACAAGATTATTTCAAAAATCATGGTTCTCCATCTAAAGAACTTCCTCGATGTGTTGGTTTCTGAAAACCAGACTGCTTTCATTCCAGAAAGATTGATCACTGATAATGTCCTTATTGCACATGAAGCTCTGCATTCCTTAAAAGTTCAACAAACGTGTGTTACATCCTTCATGGCTGTTAAAACAGATATGTGTAAAGCTTATGAGCGTATTGAATGGAATTTTTTAGAAAAGGTTCTTCTCAAGAAAGGTTTCTCCGTTCAATGGACAAATTGGATTATGCAATGCATTTCTACACCAACCTTCTCAGTCCTTATAAACGGGAACCTGTATGGACATTTTCAACCATCTCGTGGCTTAAGACAAGGTGATCCACTATCACCTTATTTATTCATCCTCTGTGCGGATGTTTTAAGTTCAATGCTGCATAATGCTGAAAGGAATCACATTATACAGCCATTGCGAATCTCTCAACAAGGTCCATCTATTTCTCATTTATTATTTGATGATGATTCATTATTCTTCATTAAAGCGGATAGGAAAAACGTAAACAACCTACAACAAATTTTTGATGACTATGGAAGAGTTTCAGGTCAGATTATTAATTTGGATAAGTCATCTGTTATTTTTGGGAATAAAGTGTTCAGTCATACACGAACTTTTATACATCAAATGTTGGGAATTACTAAAGTTGGAGGGGGTGAAAAGTATTTGTGATTACCGAAACAATTCTAGCACAGTCGACGACAGATGTTTCAATATATTATTGATAAAGTTCAGTCTCGGATCTCAGGTTGGCAATTAAAATTTTTGTCTCATGCTGGGAAAGAAACATTAATCAAAGCTATCGCTTTTGCTATGCCAGTTTATTCGATGAATGTCTTTAGGCTACCGAAAGACATTTTTTGGGTTTTGGATAAACTATTAGCCAGATTGTGGTGGGGATCCTCTGAATTACAACGCAAAACTTCATGGATTTCTTGGAATAAAATGACCACACCAAAAATTCTTGTAGGATTGGGGTTCCATGATTTTCAACACTTTAATCAGGCACTTCTAGCAAATCTTTGTTGGAAAATTGTTCGTCGAGCAGATTGCCTCCTTTCTAAAGTTTTAAAAAGTCGGTATTATAAGAATGGGGATTTGCTTTCTGCTAAACATGGCTCTCGTCCTTCTTTTGGCTGGCAATCAATCCTTCATGGATGACTATTGCTAAAATCTAGATTACAAAAAATTATTGGTGATGGTTTCAACACAGAGATTGGGGACACCAACTGGTTGCGAACCAATCCACCTAGAGCACCGATGCTATTACCATACACTAATCCAAAATTAAAGATTGATATTCTTATTCAGAAGGATATTGGTCAATGGGATGAAAACATGATCAATGATATGATTGTTCAAGAAGATCACCATCTCATTTACAAAATTTATATTCCACTAGTTTAAACAAAAGATGATTGGTTTTGGAGGTATACAAACAATGGTAACTACACAGTTAAATCAGGTTACCGTCATGCTGTGGATCTTTGTACTATTGCATCTTTGTACTATTGCATCTACTGCATCTAGATCTTGCTAAAAATATATGGACCCTAAAAATCCGGCCAAAAATTAATCATTTTTTGTGGCGATTATTGTCTCATGCCTTACCTATCAAATCGCAATTATTTCATCGGAAGATTATTACAGTTAGTACATGTCAAAGATGTTGTGATTCAGTCGAAACGGGAGTCCATATTTTTTTCTTATGCCCTTATGCTCAGATGGTATAGAGGAAATTGGGTATCTCTACTTCAACTATTTGTAACTAGAATTCATTTATCCACGACAACATCAGATATCTTATAGCAAGCTATAATAGTTGTGAGATTAATTCTGCACAGCGATATCTTACGTTTTATATCCTTTGGCGTATATGGAAATCTAGAAATGAGTTCATTTTTAACAGTAAGGGTTGTTTGTATGATATATTGTTAGACAAGTGTGAGGAAGATGTGCAAGAATGGTTACATCATTTGGGAAACAATGACAAAAGAAAAGTTCTGAAGAATGTCTTGTCAAATAGCAGGTGTATTGGGAATCTTTGGAAAAAAACCACCAAATGAATGGGTTAAATACAATTATGATGCCGCTCACCGGATTGGTAATGCTTATTTAGGATTAGGTTGGATTATCCGTAATGCAAATAGTTTTTTTTCTTCATGCTGGAAGAAGAAAATTTCAAGGTAGAACCACTGTTATTGAAGCAGAATTCTCCGCACTGATATGGGCACTACAATCATCAGGGCTTTGGGTTACCGACGTGTTATATTTGAAAGTGACAATCTGACATTAAATAATATTTTCAATTATAATGGAGTACATATACAACTTCACCACTATATTACGACAATACGATTTTGGATGTCCAAATTCTCTAGAATTTGTTTCGCTCACCAAACAAGATCTGGCAATCAAACGGCGGATTCTCTGACATCTATAGCTATTACATCTCTAGTTGACTGGAATATTTTCATAACATGTCCTTTCTTTTTATTTCAAATTGTAAACAATGACATTTCCAATTAATAAAATCAGATTGGCAAAAACAAGTAATATGATATCAAAATTATAATTTATAACAATTATATTTAAATAAAAACTACAAAAGCTATTTTTGGATTAATTTTTGATTTTTTCATTAGATGTTAAATTCTCTTCAACTACTCCACTAGCAAAATATCATATATGCTACCTACCTAAGATGAAATTATCAATTATTCAATGAAATATTTATAGATTAACACATATCTACGATTCAACATGAAAACAACTAGAAAGAATAAAACCAAAAACTACTTTCGAGAAAATTATGGATATATTCAAAATTGACATGATTTGTTAGTATAATTTCTAATTGTTATAATAAAAAAGGGTTTGTAGTTACAAAATATTCTTATTTCCTCGTAATTTGCACTTTCATTCATTAGGCATGCGTGCCGTTGACTCAAAACCAACCGGTCTATGAAGCGAACCGCCTTAAGTTTTCATTTTCAAACTGTTTTTCAAAATTAATATTCGACAAAAAAGATCTGACACATAAGACTATTTCTCACAACTTTCTTTTTCTATCCCAACAATAAGTATAACCCGATTGGTCCAGACTGTCCGACCACAATAATGTTTGTATATAAACTATGGTTTATATCAACCACAATTTTTTGATTATTTTGTGATTACTAATATGTAAAATTAATTAAAATATAAATATTTTCAAAAGCTCTACTACGAGCATAACAATCTCAAAACTTCATTTTAAATTTTCGATATTATATATTTCCGCTATTTTTAAATAATAGATATTTTAAATTTTTCACATATATTAAAAAAATAAATTAAAATTTCATTATAAATATATTATTTTTATGAATAACAATTTTTTATAATTATAACTAATAGTAATTCATAAATTTAATTATTTTGCTTAAATTATACAATTTATCATTATTAACTAATAAAAATACAACAAAAATTTTAAAAATCTATTTTTACAAAAAAATAAAAACCAAAACATCTTTCAATTAAGAACAAAGAGAATTTGTTTTTGTTGAAAGTTGAATTATAAGTTTTATTAAATGCAATAATAAATAAAAATTAAAATATTATTAAAATATGATAATTTATAGAGTAATATCATAAAATAGCACAATTTTAAATTTTATCTTCCAAATTTAACACACTAAAAATAAAATTTCAAAAATAGCACAAATTATTATGTGAAAATAATTACTTACATTAAATAAATTATATATAAAATTAAAAATAATGTTTGAATTCACTTTTTCTAATTTAAAGTTTAAATTTTTAATTAAAAAGAAATTTTTAATTATTTTAGTATTAAATTTATGTTATTTTTAAAAATTTAAATGATTAGTGTTATGTTTAAAACTAAAATTTGAAATAGTTTTATTTTAATCAATTTTTTTAATTTATAATATGCTGAAATTATTGGAAATGAACGAATGGACATCGCCAAAAAAAAAATCAAAATTTTGATAAACATTGATTTTTTTTTCATGCTTATGTACACTCGAAAGATAAATTAATGAGAAAAAATAGATTATAATGTGTTAACTTGTTAACCCAAAAATAGTTTAAAGAACAGAGTCTAAAAATCATATTTATAAAATAAAATATATGTAATTAAAACAAAAAAAAAGATACAAGATTATTTTAATTGTACATAAATTTTTAGTGTAATGCGGCTTCCACCTTATGGATCATTTCTCTTTTTGGATATTTTATACATACTATTACTCCCTTTAGGAATTGTTTATGTGTTCATTTCAAGTGATATTTTCAACTTCTTTGCAAAATTAATTGATATTTTATTATTTTTAGTTGTTGAAATGTAAATTCTTTTATTATTGGTTGATTTGTTTCGAGATTGATAATAATTGATGTTTGATATTTTTAAAAAGTGAAATAAAATAATGGACAATTCTATAAATATCATATTTTCAAGTTTTATTTCAAAAATAGCGGTATTAGTTTAAATTTGTAATAATAAAATAAATTTATTATTAAAAATACATTAAATTTTAATTTTAATAGAAAATAAACAATAAATTGGATAAAAGTGAATCCAAATAATGTTTTAAATTTATGTATAATTTTTTAAAAAATAAATAAATATTTTTACATAATTATTTATATTATTTTTAGAATTTTAATTTTAAAATAGTAGATTTGAAGAAAAATATTTAAAATGTTATTTTAGAATATTATTATAAAATAATTGATTTCTTAATATGTGTGTAAAAAAATTAAACACCGGTTAATATGAAATAGAGGATATATTGTCTTAAACAAATACCATTAATTTAATAATTAAAAGAAAAACAATTGACAAAAATAATTTTTTTTAGTTTTTGTTCCAAATGTAACACTTTTAAATTTCCAAAAATAAAACAAATTTAATATTTAAATAACTTAAAACTTCTTTACAATAACAACAAATTAATCTCTAAATTAGAAAAAAATTTAAATATAATATTTTAGTTATATTTGTAATTTATTTATGGTAAATATGTATTTTCATAAAATAATTTATGGTATTTTTGAAATTTTAAGTTTAAAATGGTAAATTTTTTAAAAAATGTTATTTTAAGATATTATTTTTAAAAGAATTCCAGAAAATCAAAAATAAAGAATCTAATAAAATACTACTATTTTTGAAGAAAAAAAGTATTATATAATAAGCTGAGGTATTATTTATTTCTACGTTCACTCAAATTCGGTTTAGGGATGTAATTAGATAAGTCATCAGTCTATAATTAGTACAAATCACAAAATCCAAAAGGTCATTGCTTTTGAAAGAGAATGTGTTTCGTAAATCTGAAATCTAACATTTTGGGAAGTTTAAATTTCGAATCCAATGATACAATAATAATAAAACAAAACAAGGCATTACATGACTGAGTCCTAATAAATTAATTTTGTTTTTTTTTGTGCCTTTTGATGGTTTCTTTTTCGTGCCTGTAAACTCTGAGAAAGGACACAGTTTGTGTAAGTAAATAAGTGTGGAACACAATCAAAGACAAAAGCCTAAAGACTCGAGCAAAATCTTTTTCTTTTAATATTAAACACTTTTTTGGTTCATTTGGTGATTTGTTCAAATTTCAAAAACGTCTCTTTAATCCACCACTCCCTCCATTACCACCACAATTTCACGTTCTCCTATACTCTCTCTCTCTCTCTCTCTCAAACTTTCTACTCTACCTGAGAAAAAAAATCTAAGGTTTTTTCTTTTGTTTGTCTACGAATTCGAGCCGTAAAGATCGAACCTTTTGTAATCTACGATAAGATGGGTGCTTCAGGGAAATGGGTGAAGTCAATTATCGGTCTCAAGAAGTTAGAGAAAGATGAAATCGTAAGAGCTTTTACTTTTTTTTCTGTTCATTAATCGTTAAAGCTTGAGAGTGATTCTTTGTTTTCAGGAAAAGGGTAATGGGAAGAATAAGAAATGGAGGCTATGGAAGAGTTCATCAGGGGATTTAAGCTCGTCGTGGAAGGGTTTCAGGGGAAGACATCGGTCTGAATCAGAAGGTTTGGTTTCCTCCAATGCTTACTCTGCAGCTGTTGCAACTGTTCTCAGAGCTCCTCCTAAAGATTTCAAAGCTGTTAGAGAAGAATGGGCTGCTATCAGAATCCAAACTGCTTTTCGCGGTTTCTTGGTGAGTTTTGAAGCTATGAGTTGTAATAGAAAAGACTTTGTCTTATGAACTGAATAGAATTCAGATAGGTTTTTGTGGTTTCTTGGTGTCTTTTTTCCTATGATTTTTTAAGCTGTGAGCTTAGTAGAATTCAGAGAACAATTGATTTGAGTTAGCATTTTGGGTTAATGTTTACAAGGCGAGAAGAGCTTTGAGGGCGTTGAAAGGGATAGTGAGGCTACAAGCTTTAGTTAGAGGGAGGCAAGTGAGGAAACAAGCAGCTGTAACACTAAGGTGCATGCAAGCTTTGGTTCGTGTGCAGGCTCGTGTTAGAGCTCGTCGTGTGAGGATGACTGTTGAAGGACAAGCTGTGCAAAAGCTATTAGATGAACACAGAAGCAAATCTGATCTCTTGAAAGAAGTCGAGGTTCTTTTCTTTTGTTTTGTCTGTGCAGATTGGTTAGATTCTTATCAAAATGTTAACTTATTGTTTTGTTATACTCTCAGGAAGGTTGGTGTGATAGGAAAGGCACTGTTGATGATATTAAGACAAAGTTGCAGCAGAGACAAGAAGGTGCTTTTAAGAGAGAACGTGCATTGGCTTATGCTCTAGCTCAAAAGGTAAAACTGTACACACACACACACACTCTTCTCCTTTTAATTTAAACTCATTGGTTACCGAATGGAAATTCTGGTTTTTCTGCAGCAATGGAGGTCAATTCCTAGCTCAAACCTTAAGACAAACAATTCAATCTCATATCTAAAAAGTCAAGAGTTTGATAAGAATAGCTGGGGATGGAGTTGGTTAGAGCGTTGGATGGCTGCTCGGCCGTGGGAGACTAGACTTATGGAGACTGTAGAGACCTCCACACCTCCTCCTAAGCATTTGAAATCACCTGAAACGGCAGATGTTGTTAAAGTCAGAAGAAACAATGTGACAACTCGGGTATCTGCAAAACCTCCTCCTCATATGTTATCTTCAAGTCCTGGCTATGAATTTAATGAGAGCCCCGGTTCATCGTCTATTTGCACTTCTGGAACCACTTGCCTTGTTTCAGACAACTCTAGCAGTCAAGCAAGCAAGAACAAGCCAAGTTACATGAGCATGACTGAATCAACTAAGGCTAAGCGAAGAACTAACCTTGTCCTCAGGCAATCAATGGATGAGTTTCAGTTTATGAAAAACTTCACTGCGGAATTGAAGACAAGTCCTGCTTCAGATCCTTCCTGTGTTAGTTTCTCGAAACCACTTGGTGTTCCTACTCGATTCGAGAAGCAGAGAGGTTAACATGACCTTGTAAGATTCATATCAATTGCTTAAGAGAAGCTTCAACAGCTTGTTGTGAGATATCTGTGTATGTTAATTTGTTCTTCCTCTGAAACTACATTGGAGTTTTTGATTACTACCATGAATTTATTAAACATGAAAAAAAACTGCATCTTGTGCTTTCATTTCATCATCAAGTTTAATCATAAGTTGTAACCATGAATCAGAATCTTTTGATGGCTCTGAGCTTAACACCATTCTTGAAGCTGAGAATTACACCATAATCAAGCTGCAGTGGTTTCTCCATTTCCGGGGAATGTCTGAAAATGTAGTTACGGTAAAGATGTAGCAATGTGAGTTTGATCTCTTGCAGGGCAAATCTCTGTCCAACACAGGCTCGTGGTCCGATTCCAAACGGGATGAAAGCGTATGGATGTCTAAGTTTCTCCTCTTCTCCGTTCGGATCAAATCTTTCCGGCTTGAATTTCTCCGGTTCTGGAAAATTTTTGGGGTCCTTTGCTAGAACTCCTAGTGCCAACCAAACCCATGTCCCCTAGACAACAAAACAAAAAATGAATCTGTTCTTGAGATGAATGCTTTGAATGGTAGCAATGGAAGAAACCGATTAATCGGCTTCTTATCTATACCTTGGGGAGTAAGTAGCCTCCGATCTCAACTTCTTTTGCAGTTTCCCTTGCAACCAAAGGAGAGACCATGTAGAATCTCATAGCCTCTTTGATGACCTACAAAGGAGGAAAGTGAAAAACATCCATTAAAAGATTCAAACACCCTCATAGAGAATCAACTTCCTGGTTTTGTTTGTAAGCACCTGATCAAGGTATGGAAACTTGAATTGCAAGTCATGGGAAGTGGGGATAAGATCAGAGTCTCCAAAACCATCAATCTCTTGAAGCAGACGTTTCTCAACTTCAAAATGACCAGATACTAAGTAGAGAACAGAAGATAATGTGAATGCAGTGGTTGCAGAGCCAGCAAGAAGGTGCTCATAAGTTACAGCACTTATATAATCAGGCGTAAAGATGTTCTTGGCGAAAGTATCAGTCTCTCTAGCTTTTAAAATCAATGACAAGAAATCTTTTGAGTCTTTCTCAGTCTCCTTAGCTCGTTTTGACACAATCTCATTGAGTTGTCCACTAAGTCTATCATTAGTTTTCTCCACTCTCCAGTCCATAGTTCCTGGTATTCTCTTCAAAATCTGCCTAAACGGCTCTTGAAGAATCGGAATCAGTAAGCCTAATACAATGGAGAGTGATCCTGATAAATCCATCTTGAGGTGTGTTGTGGAGTATACATGCTGGTTTATGAAATCAGTCACTTCATCATTGCTATCTGCTGAATCTTTATTCCCGGAAAGACCAAAACTCACTCCAAAAGCAGCGTGTCCGATGATATCTGTGGTTAGTTTGAGGAAAAGATTAGAGAAAACGATGTCTCTAGGCTCAGAATCAAGATTTTGAGTAGCAGAAGTGATGAATTTGTGCATTGTTGGTATAAGACTTGTCAAATGTGAAGACTGATAGAGAGATAAGATTGTGTTTCTCATTTTAGACCATCTCTTGTCCCTGTAAAATAATATTCATCACTGGTTAGAGAAACTTTTGGACTTAATGTTATAATCATTAAAAGAATTATCTATACCTTGTGAAGAAGAGACCTTTCTGATGAAGAGGAGAAGCTGAGATTGGAGAAGGAATGCTTCTGTTTGGAATATCTTTGAACTTCTTTATTCCAACTTCTCTGCAGAGTTCTGCTTCTGCAACTATTATCAATGGTTGCCTCCCCATCTGAAATCTGTTTTTTTTTAAAATTTAATTTGTTACCCTTTATTTAGTTTCTTCCTTTTGCAATTATTAATTTCAATTGTGTTCAATTTTGTTTTCTCTTTCCACATTTGTTGTGTTAGCTCATATAAACCAAACTGAACCAAATATAAACCAAAAAAGTAGTTGTATTTTAAACCAAAAGGTTAATTGTTTAAAATAACATTTTTAAATTTTTTGTTTTAAATATAACACTAATAGTTTAGATTCTAAAATATCACAAATTTAATATTAAAATACTTTTAAAAAATTTATAATAAGAAAAATTTAAATCCTAAATTAAAAAAGTTCCAACATAATCTTTTAATTTATTGATGGGAAATAAGTATTTTATAAAATAATAGTGCTGTTTTTAGAATTATAATTTTACAATGCTAAATATGGAATATATTTTTTTTAAATAATATTTTAGGATATTACTCAAAAACTTTCAAAATTCATAAAATTTATATTTTTATTAAAAAATAGCAATTGACAAAAATAATACTCTTTTAACTTTTTGTTTTAATGTAGCACCATTAATTTAAATTTCCAAAAATACCATAAATTTAATATTAAAATATCTTAATTTTTCTTTCTAATAAAGAAAAATTAAACATCTAACTAAAAAAATCAAATATAATATTTTAATTTATTTATAATTTATTTATGGTAAATATATATTTTTTACAAAATAATTTATATTATTTTTTGAATTTTAAATTTATAGTGTTAAGTTTAGAACAAAAATTTTCAAGATATTATTTTAGAATATTACTATTAAAAAATACATATTATAATAATTAAATCAATCTGAATGAAACCAAACAAAACCGTAGTACAAATAATTTTCTATTCGGTTTAATTTGTAAGCCCAAAACAACTCTGAATTAGATCGGTTTACACAAAATTACTATGGAGAGTGAGAGTGAGAGAGAGAAAGAGATGGACCTGAAGATAGGGCCATAGTGGTTAGCAAGAACGGAGAAAACGTCAGGGCCGTACTTAGCCATCAAGAGCAAGTGGCCAACAAGAGGCATAGCGGTCCGACCAGGGACATTGCGTACGGACCAGAAAGGTCGGTACAAGTAGAAAAGAATCACAACCACTGCAAAAGTCAAGAATGTAAAAAGAGCTTTGTGTTGAATCAAGAATGGATCAAGAACTTGCCACCATAAGTATTGCGTCTTCATCTCTTCTAACCTCTAAAAAGTTGTATCCTTTTGTGTTCTTTTTAATGTGTGTGTTGGTTTTGGTTGGGTGGTTCATTAATTTATATAGTATTTGATGTGCTTTTGAAAAGGAGGTTCTACTCTCTTTCTCTCTCTCTTTCCACTAGCCCACCATTGGAGTAGTGTGGAACTATTTTGCAAGATGACAAAAATGCGTTGAAATTATATGTCAAATTGTTATCTTTATTACTAAGACTTCATTTTTTAATTTTGAATTTTTCTTCAACATTTATATATATCATGTATATGTTATTGCTATGAAAAAATGAAGATTCATTTAAATAAATAGTAATTTTTAAAAATTTAAAATTTAAAATAATATTTACGACCAAATAGTTTTTTTTGGAGCAATTAAAAAAAAATAACACTCTTTTACATTCAAAAACAACACAAATTTAATATTAAATACCTTAAAAATTCTTTCAATAAAAATAAAGTAAACCTAAATTATAAAAATATAAATATAATATTTATTTAAGATAAATATGTATTTTTAAAAAATAATTTATATTATTTTGGAGTTTTAAGTTTAGAATGAAACAAAAGCTTAAAAAATATGTTTAGATTTAGTGGTTTTTTGGAAAAAAATGTTTCTAATTCGAATCCATTTTTAAAAAATCAAGTTTTTCGTCATCATTTTGGTTATATGATTTTATCTAATTGACGGAAAAATTAATCTGTTACAAAAATTTTATAACAAATCTATCCAATTTAATGTCATTTCTTGCCAATTTTCATTTTCATTTTTCTTATTATTGAAATTTTTTACGCGAGTATTATCTTCGTCGTTTTAAGCTTAACTAGATTTGTATTCACGCCATGCATAGAAAAAATATTCGCAAATTATATAATATTGTTTATTAGTAAATATCAATTAAATATTTATATAATTTTTATTTTTATTTTTATTTAAAATTATTTTTAATATTAATTTTTGTATATGAAATTAAGAAAAGAAAAAATAATTATTTTTTACGAATTTAATAGTATTCTTTGGTTAGTTTTTAATAAAAATATATTAATTTTTTAACCAAATTAATAACAATAGCATTTATTGTAATTATTTTAGTAACTTAAATTTATTTATATAATTATTTAAAAATTATTGTATTGATGACATTTTTGTTAATAACACATTAGAGTAAAATTATTTTTTAAAAATATTTCTCAAATAATATATTAGGGATCATACGAAATCCAATGTTCACCTTACATAACTAATAATATCATAGGAATATATTCTAAACTAGTTAAACTATCCAAAAAATATAATTAATCTACATGATATTTTCCAAATGCATAGAGAAAGCATATTGCAAAAAGCCATTTTCATCCACTGTTGTTGGATCATATGTATCATGTGACATATTTAAATGCCTCTATTTCGGAATGTAATGGAGAGAAGCCTTTACGTATATTCTTATCTCGTATGGTCAACCTCTTACCATTATCTTTAAAGAAAATTTAGTTTAAACCTCTAAAGTATATTCATTCTATTTATGTTTATGGTGGTGCATATTCAAGTTTCTGAGAATTAGATTTTATTTAACAGATACACATTTATTATTGTAAAATGGTTTAAGGTTGTTAAGTCTTTTTTACAAAAATAGAACAATATTTTAAAATAGCACTATTTTAATTTTTATTTCAAATTTAACACAGTAAAACTAAAATTCTAAAAAAAAAAATTATTTGAAATTTTTATTTATATTAAATTAGTTAAAAATAAAATTAAAACATTATATTTAAATTTTTTAGTTTAGGATTTATTTTTAGACAATTCTCTAAAATACCATACTTTTGTTCCAAAAATAAGTATCATTGGTTCAATTTCTAATACTATGACAAATTTAAGATTAAAATACTTTAAAAGTTAATTTTTTAAAAAAAATTTTAATTACCCAAATATAATGTTTTAAATTTATGTATACTTTATTTAGAGTAAATAAATATTTTCACATAATTATTTATGCTATCTTGAGAATTTTAATTTTATAAATGATAGATTTAGAACAAAAATTTTAAAATATGCTATTTTAAAATATTAATTTTTATTTTCCCTATTAAAACATGTTTTAAGGTACTTTTAATATTAAAATTTGTGCTATTGTTGAAAAAATAAATTAATGATGCTAAATTTGTAATAAAATTTCAAAATAGTATTATCTTGAAAAATTATCGAAACATACCAGTAATGATAATTGAAAAAATAATACTCTTTTAAGTTTTTATTATAAATATAACACTATTAGCTTAATTTCCAAAAATAGCACAAATTTAATATTAAAATTTATTTTAATAGAAAAAACTAAACCCTAAATTAGAAAAAAGAAATCCAAATATAATGTTTTAAGTTTATGCATAATTTTTAAATAGTAAATATGTATTGTCAGAAAATAATTTTATTATTTTTGGAATTTTAAGTTTAAAATTCTAAATTTGGAACAAAAACTTAAAAATGTGTTATTTTAAAATATTACTCTATCAATAATTTATGAGTAATACTCTAAAATAGCACCTTTTAAAGTTTATTTTCCAAATCTAGCATTCCAAAATTAAACTCTCAAAAATAGCACAAATACTTATGTAAAAATACTTATTTATTTTAAATAAATTATACATAAACTTAAAGTATTATATTTGGGTTCTTTTTTCCAATTTAATGTTTAAGTTTTTTCTATTAAAATATAGTTTTAATACATTTTAATCTTACATTTGTACTATTATTGTAAATTTAAACTAATAATGCTATTTTTGGAATAAAAACTTAGAAAGTTGCCATTTTAGATATTTTCCATAATTTATATACAGTAATTTAATAAGTATATTTAATCGTAAATAAATTTAAATATAGTTGTTATTTGATTACCAAATTAATCAATGAGATCAAAACATGTGATATTTTATATTGGATATTTGGTTATTCAGTTTGGTTCTATTTGTAAATTTTAGGTTTTAAAAAATAGGTACCATTCGGATATGAATTTCATTTAGTTTTGGTTTCATTTGGTTTAGTTTGGATATTTTGAATTCTGGATTATATTTTTGTTTAATATGATTTGACCAAAATAATAATTTTTATATTTAATAATACTATATATTTTAATATATATGTATATATATATTAATATTTTTATGTTTAATTAGTTATTTTAATAAATTTTGGGTAATTCGATTTTTTTAAAGTTCAGGTTTAGTTTTAAATCAGTTAATCGGATTACAAATTGTTATTCCATTCCGATCATATCATAATTCGATCTAGATTCGGGTTTAAATATTTAATAATACCATAATTTAAAATTAAAATATATTAAAACTTTATTTTAATATATAAAAAAAATTCTAATTAAAAAATAAATCTAAATATAATGTTTTAAATTTATGTGTAATTTATTTAAAATAAATAAATATTTTCACATAATTATTTATACTATTTTTGGAATTTAAAATGTGATATTTTAAAATTCTTACAATATTACATATATGTTTTAAATTCATAAATATGTTAAAATAAATAACATTTTTCATCATAATATCATGTTTAAAAATATCATAATAATACTCATAATGATTCAATAAATAATTAATAATCCTCATTTTTTGAGTACTTGGTCAATTTTACCATTTCCATCCTCCACCCATCAATGTACTAATTGTTGCATTGGGAAGTGCTTGTAGATGTCAAAGACGGTTTACCGTCAATTATTTATAGCTTTGGTCTCCTTTTTCTCCATTATTTTCTCCTCTTTCTTTTTCAGTCACTCCTTTTTTAGCTGAACAAATTATTGATGATTATTTCTTAGTATTTTAATAAGAAAAAGAAATAGTTATATATGGAGCAAATTGTTTCAAATTTGGACTTTGGAACTTTAACTATAAAGGTGAACCTAAATCATTACATGGCCATATTTTATTTTAGATATTACTTTTTAGAGTATTTGTATCCCATCACCTAAAATAATCCACTAATTGGCCATATATCCAAACACTATTCGTTACATTATACAGATAATGTTAAACCGATAATTCATCTATTAACTTATCACTCTAAAGCTGATTCACAGAATAATTTTCGCAAACGGATGTAGAGTTGTGTCAGAATAATTTTGCTTCCTTTAATGATGAGAGATAATGAAACCAAACATATCGTCAAAATATTTCTCGAATTTCTTTTCGCCATATTTTTTTACTCTCCTCCTCTTCCCCAAAAATCTCAATCTTTCTTCTTTCAACCTGCGAATTTTGGCTACTCGCACACCGAGTTTCGTTATCGGCGATTTTTTTGATAAATTTCACGTTTCTCTACAAATTTCACTATTCACGTGAATAGTGCCAGACTCATCTAACTCGGTAAGTTCTCTTATTTCGTAACGATTTCTGAATTGATGCGACGATTCCGTGAATATCGCACCCCATAAATCTATAACCGTTTATTATGCAGGATAAAAATCCCTTTTCTTCACTCTTTCACTATTCACTTCAACAGTGTTCTTTATTGTTTGGTAAAGTGTCCTCAAAAATGGATGATGTCGAAATGGTAATATTTTTGTTTGGGTTGCTATTTTTTTCCAATTTTTACCTTTTTTTTAATGCTCTGTACTTATTTCTCTTGCATGTTTAGGATTCAATCCCTCCGCTACCGTAGAGGATGTTTGCCGCGTGTGAACTCCTACCACAAAACAAAACGGATTTCCTCCATTTTGAATGCTCTCGAAGAGTGTGAAGTTGAGTTTTTTAGGAATTCTGTTTTTGGGAAAGTCATTGCCTCTAATGACAAACCATCCTATTCTAGGAGTTTTGGTCATTTTATGATCACTCGGTAGTTAAAAACTTCAAAACCCCATAAGTTATGATTTTTGTTTGCGGGTAAACCTGTCAGATTCTCGATAAGAGAGTTTGCTATTATTACCGGTCTTCCATGTGGGAAATTCTCAAATCGTAACAAAGGTAAAAAGAAGAATCCCATTAAAGAGAAGCCCTACTGGCCAACCCTCTTTGGTAACCTCCAATCATGTTCGGTTGATCTTGCTATAAAGATGGTGAAAAAGAAAACAGGTTCAGACAAGGAGAAATGATCAAATTTGCCTCTCTTGTTTTCGTGGTATCTGTGTTGGTTCCTACATCTCACAACCCCAAAATTGACAAAAACCATGTTGAACTAATTCATGATCTGGATACCTTTTTTTCTTACCCGTGGGGAAGGGCTGCATTTGATTTGGTGGTTTCTAATGTCAAAAAGGGATGTCTTGGCTTTATCCCATACATCTATTGTTGTGCAGGGATTTGTTCATTATATCCAATTACTTATGGTTCAAGCAATTCCATCCATACTGGAAATCGAGCAGGTCAACGATTCATCGTCATCGTCTGATACCAAAGATGATAACGACGAACAAGGTGAAAAAACGCGTGATGACTCATCATCATCAAAAAGAAGAAAATTGGTCTTAGCCCTGGTCATGCGAGATTGCTGGATGAAGAATGTCAGGTAATTTTTCCACACTATAATTACTTAACAACAACTTTTTATATTGACATAATTTCTTGTAATTTACTTTTTCTGTATAGGACAATAGTCGAAATGGTTGTTATTAAATTGATTATCTTTTATGGCTATATATTACAGGTTGTGAAGGTAGTAGTTGTGTATGCGAACTCATATGTTATTGACGTTAACATGTATTCCGTAACCGATATCATTCTTTTTAACTGTTACAATATATGTTAACAACAGAAACGTTCTATTTGTACTGATACTCATTACCTTTGTTGATATTTTTTAAAAGTTTTCGTTTACTAACTCCATTTTTATGATATTTGTTTTTTATGTAGGTTGAAGTTATGAGTATTATACCAGAGGAAGGTGGTATTACACTCAATGAAAATGATTTTGTTTGGTCGGATGATGAAGACGATGAGAAGGTGGACAACATGGTGAAGTTGATTTCAGAAATTTTTAATTTCAGAAAACCATGTTTTTGGGAGGGACCACGGATGAAGAGTTTAATAAGTTGTGGAGTGAAGACGTGGAGAAAAAGGATATGGAAAGAAAGAGAATAAGGATAAACAGAAGGAGAAAGTTAATGTTTCTGAACCTCCTCATCTGCATTCTTCCGCTAATGCGCCTTCACGTTCTTCCAACGATCCGCATATGGTTGCTGAATATGTTACTTCAAAACTCAAAGACCATTTATCTACTATTGATTCAAAACTCAATAAATCCGTGTCCAATTTCAAGAAGTTAGATGCGTCTATTACAAAGCTTCAGGAATCGGTTGAGATTTTTATTGATAAAAAAGTTACCGAGATGCAGGATACCATACTCAATTTTATTCGTCAGGTTATTGGCAAATTTGTGTCACCCAATTCTCATTCAACCCAGCAACCATTCACTGCTAATATTGATGATATCCCTGGAACATCTAATGTTCCCAGTGCGGGAGAGGGATTAACTGCTAACGACCCAATTATTGACATAACAGGGGAGGAATCTGATGCATCTAATGCATCTGATGCAATTAATGCTATTCTCGGTTCACTTAATGAAGCTGAAATGGATGAGGTATGTTATTTCTATTTTCAACCCTTTTAATATGGTCATATTGCTCTTTATGATCTCCTATCAAAGTTTTTCTTATGTTATTGTTAATATTACCGGATTTTTTATTTGTTACCAATATAAATTTCCAACATTGGTCTTATATTTTTTTGTAGGACCGTGATGGTAATGATGAAGAAATAAACGATCGAGTTGATGTTTCTGATGTGAATGCCTTGAACCCTGTAAAAGACTTGGATGCTGTAACAGATAATCTTCCAGCATAGGAAATTCATGGTCTTGGAGGTGAAAATGTTTAGGTAGGTGCTACAATATTTTTTTCAGTTCATTATTGAAATCTAAAATGTTCTCTGGTTGTAACTGATAATGTGAAACATCATTCTGATCCCACTCACATCGACGATGAAGCATTTTGTTTTACCATGCCATTATTCTCGCTTGGACTTTCACAAGAAGATGTGAACCAAGGTGATGGTACTGATACCCTAGCATATCAACAGCAGGCTATTGATGCAGATGATTTTGGTGGGAATGAAGATGAGAAGGAAGATAATAATGGAGATGGTAACGAGGATGATACCACAAATGATGAGGAACATGAGGTTCGAAAAGCAAAAGGCAGAGAACAACACCCAATGTGCTCAAGGATTTTGAATGTGACAAAAGGTTGATTGATGTTCCCCAAGATCCCTAGCCAATCCTTCACGGCTACGATCTTGATCTCGATTATACAACCAAAATTTTCAAACTTCCTAGTTTACTCAAGAAGAAACTACAAATTTATCTGATATTTTTTGAAATATATACCAATATATTCAATACCGGTTAACAAATTTAATTCCTCATTTTTAAATGTTGTGATTAAGTTCAGTATTCTGTGAATTCTGTCATTTGTTACTGTTTTCACTATGTTGTAGGTCGATTTACCTTCCCAAAGGCATTATAGTTACCAATAGAGATGTCGTTGATATAGTTGAGAGAATGAAGCTAATGTCTCCTAAAGTAAGTATTTAAAACATTGCAATGCATATTCCTTGTTGTCTTTCTCTATTATCTCATGCTTTTATTGATTTTTGTCCAGATGTTTGATGTTTTAATGCATTTGACTCAGCTCATGTACAATAGAGAGCAAAGCCCAGGCCAGACTGTGTTATTTCTGGACACCAACTTCGTGTCGTTGCTCATGAAACACCACTCTAAGTTTTCACGTCTTGCAGCCAAGGATAAGGCAACATTTATGTTTGAGGATGATATTTTTGTATATTTCAGGTTGGAGAGCAATCCAAATGCTCCACCAAGGCTATATTTCCCCATCAACCTTGATAAACAGCATTGGGTCGGCGTTTGTGTTGACTCGGCCATCAAGAATATATATGTACTTGACTGCAATATCTCGTTCCGCTCAGATAGTTTGGTTAAGAAAGATCTTACCCCGATAGCTCAGATGATTCCTCATCTGTTAAAGAGAACTGCTTTCAAGAATATGCTATCACAGATTAAGGCATATGTTATTGTCAGACGCAAAGGCATTCCGTAGAACAGAATATATGTTGACTCAGCAGTCACGTCATTACTTTTGATGCAGGATCATTCTGTAAGCAGACTTGAAGGTTGTAAAAACATCAAACCGGAGTCCATTTCATCCGAATCCCAAAAAATTGCTGTCATGTTTTTTGAGGAGTTTGTCGATAGCATTGAAATTCCATAATTTGAACTTGTTCTATACCCTACTTCACATTTCTGGACTCTTTCAACTGTGTGTTCTACATTTCGGATAAAACTATTTGGATCTCAATCACATTTTGTATGTCAGCTACTTATATGTAAGTCTGGGTATTTAGCCTAATAACTATTTATCCCGAGAATTATCATGTACTAGTTGTTATTTATGGTACTTTTTTCGTTTTAATATGTATAATTTTTATCAATTTTTGGAAGTTCAAATGAAATATGATATAATCAGAGAGGTGGACAAGTTATATTTTAGATATGGAAATGCATTGATTATTTATTTGACAAAGGCATTACAAAAGATATTACGGCTAACAAGTAGCGTTTTAACTTAATATAAAACAAGTGTAAAAGAACGCAATAATCGCCGAAACCAAAATATTTATAACATTAGAAGCCCGATTGCTCTTCCAAATGCATATGGACTTCAGATAGGTATTTTACATGTGGCTTGGTTATGACCAAAACCACCACACCTACCACATACTGTTAGACGCCTCCTTACTCCTCCTTGAAAATTCAAATTTAAGGTATCATATAAGTATCATGATTCATGGGCCACTCAAACCATGTATGCAATGTAAAATGATATCTGCTCAGATTAAAAATATGGGATAAAAGTTGTTACTCTAAATTCCCTTCTTGAGAATATCCTTTGCTTGCGGGGTCTGCCAGGTGGTCTCCTTGTTACTGGGGGAAGCAAATTGATCTCCATCAGAGGGTCATTCACCCTTGGTGTGTGAACCAAACCATGCACCGGATACACGCTGTTGGTATATGTCATTTTTAGAAAACTTGAAGTTAACTCGTTGTACACAAGTGTATCAACCTTTATCTTTGCATGCACAGTAGTAACAACTGCATGAGGACATGTAATCTTCAAAATCTAAAACTCACAGCAAGAACAAGTTTTTGGCAAAATGTCCACGTGGTACGAACCACCGAGTTTCGTACGTATCTCAAATTCATTTTTTTAATACGATGTATCTCGAAACCCGTTGATATCTCAAAATTCTTGTCAAGTATTTCCTCAACTTTTGGTGTTACTAGACTGGTTATGGATGATGAACTTTCTTGCCGCTTACTGAACCATCCTGTAAGATTTGACCTTATATACTCAATTAGAGGTATTATTGGGAAACCACGTGCTTCACTCAGAACTGCATTCAAAGATTCTGTGATATTGCTTGTCATAATGTTGTATCGTAGTCCATTGAAGTGAGACCTAGCCCAATGCTCTAGTACAATATCCATCAGGTATCTTGCACATGTAATGTCAGTTTCCTTGATTTCATTGAAGTGTGAGTAGAATTCCGGCAAACTATAAGCCCGTGCTGCCCTTGATACAAGGTATCCAATATGTTTCTTCTTAAATATTGTATGAATGTTGCGTTGCAGATGCAATACACAAGCGCAATGCTTGATTTTACGATATACCTGCAAAATTATCAACAATTCAGCAATGCAGTACAATTTACAAATTACTGTAATATTTTAATAACAACTGCACACATATATATTTCAGTTACAATACGAATAAATACGCAATTATTTCCGATATATTACCATATTGCATGTAAACTATATCTATACCAGATACCAACATACGTCTATGTTAAAAAATTAAATTGCAGTTAACAATTTTTAACCTTATTCAGACCAGAGTAGATTGAGTTGTGGCAATCTGATACAAACACTATTTCTTCCTCGTCGGGTACCACTAACAATAACTTCTAGAAAAACCACTCCCATGACTTATCATTCTCTCCATCGACAACTTCGAAAGCTAATGGGAAGATTTGGTAATTGCCATCTTGAGCACTTGCAGTAAGTAAACAACCAGCATACATACCCTTCAGATGTGTTCCGTCAATTATTATTAATTTTCTCATGTATGCGTACCCAGCCACGCTTGCTCCAAATGCAAAGAAGAGATACTTAAACCTCTGCCCAAACCCCTCGTCATAAGACGTTTCCAACCCGACAATTGATCCTGGATTTGAATTCACCAACTCTTGTAGATAACATGGTAGTAGGCAATAAGAGTTCAGGTTTGATCCTTTAGAGAGCTCCGAGGCAAATTCCCTAGATCTCCATGCTTTCTAGTATGATATAGGCAATTCATGTTCATTACACATGATTTCTTGAACTTCGTTTGGCCGTGGTCCTGCATTACAGCTATTAAACCTTGATCTCAATATTCCACTAATTATTGATGTGATTGCTAGTCATTGGTATCCCCCTCGTTCATCCACTGTATACACGTGATCAAGTCTAGCTTTTCTAACTTGAAACCAACCACAACTAGCTACTTTCGCGGCATACACATGTCATGGACATCCTCGGCCATTATATTTTAGTGTTATCCTCTGTAGGTTAGATCGTGTTGTGCGGTAATGGAATTTCTTGTTGAGTGCATATAAAGCCATATGTACTTTGAATGCATTTTGATCGTGGAATATCATTCTAACATAGATATCACCCACATTGTTTTGAAAACAATCACCTGAAATGGATAACAAAGATAATATATGTTAATAAATATAGTTGATTTAATTCCTTATTAAGATTTTGTATATTTCATTGTCACGGTCACTCTCTTCCAATCTCTCAATTTTGTCAATCAACTTCCAATCAATTTTTTGCAGATTTTTAATCATCTTTCAATTATATGTCAGCATCTTGCAATAATCTCTCTCGAAGATTTCAGTTAGCTATTTCATACTTTATGTACAATTTAATCAGCTTTTGTTATTTTTTGTGGTTTTTGAGTTACTTGTATTTTATATGTTTCGTCGTTTTAGTGGTTTTCGAAATTTTGGATGGTTTTTTAAATATTTTAGGTGGTAATTTACAAAGGTTTTTAAGATTTTTAGTAGTGGTTTTTGAGTTTTACGGTAGTTTTAGAACTTTTGGTGGTTGTTTTTGGGATTTTTGTTTAGTTTTTTGAGTTTTTTATGGATTTGCAATTGTGGTTTTGCGAGTTGAGCATAGTAAATTACAAGTTACAGACTTTATTTGTTTACCTAATATATTGCATTTTGGTGCGATATCAATCAACTTTTTTTGTAAATTTCATTGTCGTTTGTACCCTTTTCCAATCTCTCCATCTCATCAATAAGCTTTCAATCAAGTTTTGTAGAATTCCAATCAATTTTTAATTATATGTCAATGAGTTTCAAATTATTTCTCGTCACTTCAAAAAAGATTTTAATTAGCAGTTGCAAACTTCAATCATCTTTTGTTATTTTTAATGGTTTTGTAAGATGTTTGTGGGTTAAATGTATTGTTGTTATAGTGGTCTTTGAGATTTTGGCGGTTTTTAAGATTTCATATGATGATTTATGATAAATTTTGAGATTTTTAGTGGTTAGTTTTGAAATTTACGATAATTTTAAATTTTTCGGCGATTTTCTAATTGGTGGTTTTGTGAGTTGTTTTGAAAACTGCACTACAAATTATAACATTATACCATCAAGTTGGATCAAAAAACTCATGAGCTGGAATATCAAGATCTAAATGCAAAAGAAAATATTCTTCAAAAGTATTATGAAGAGGAAAAAGAAAAACTCCCTAGAAGAATTGACAACCGAACAATAAGTATATAAAGGAGGTTAGAGATTAGGTTTTTCCAAAAACTTTGAGAGAAACAAAGGTGAGCGTAACTAAGGAGTTTTGAAGGTTTTTCAGATTCACGTTAAAAGAGTTTATGTGAGTGTTTCGTTTTGAATCAATCAATCGAGAGTTGTTTTGTTCAAAATCGATCAAAACAACTGAGTTTAAAATCAACAGTATTTTTGGATAGATTAAAAATTGTTTGGAACAATATATTTTTATAGAATTGCATAACACCAAGATTAAATACAATTTTGAAAAATTAATTTAACACATTTTATAAAAGATATATATATATATATATATAGGACAAATGTTTAAAATAGCACATTTCTAAGTTTTTGTTCCAAAAATAGCATCATTAGTTGAAATTTCCAATAATAACACAAAATTAAGATTAAAATGCATTAAAACTATAGTTTAATAGCAAAAAATTAAACCATAAATTGGAAATAATGAATCCAAATACAATACTCTAAGTTTATGTATAATTTATTTAGAATAAATAATTATTTTCAAATAAGTATTTATGTTATTTTTGAGAATTTAATTTTATGATGCTAGATTTGGAAGAAAAACTTTAAAAAATGCTATTTTAGGGTATTACTCATATATATATATATATTTGAATTTTGTTTTGTTAGAGTTTTTCACTATAAGGTTATTTTTTTTTCATTTCCAAATAATATTTTTGAGAAGTCTCCATAATAATATAAATGTAAAACATATTTTTTCATGAAGTTTTTTTTTTGAAAAGGCGCAAGTTTGTCAATTGTAAAACTAATATGCGATTTCCTTATAAATTATAAATACAAAGTTTGAATATTTTTATCACTCACTCATAACCTTTTAATACAAGGATATAAAAACAAGAGTAATACCCTAAAATAGCACTTTTTAAAGTTTTTTTTCCAAATCTAGTATCATAAAATTAAATTCCCAAAAATAGCACAAATACTTATGTGAAAATACTTATTTATTCTAAATAAATTATACATAAACTTAAAGTATTGTATTTGGATTCATTATTTCCAATTTAGGGTTTAATTTTTTTCTATTAAAATATAGTTTTAATACATTTTAATCTTAAATTTGTGCTATTATTAGAAATTTAAACTAATGATGCTATTTTTGGAACAAAAATTTAGAAAAGTGCTATTTTAGACNTTTCTGAAAAAAAAATTTCTAAAAAAATATTCAAAACCATTTTCGAAGTATTTCTTACCGCGAAAAGGGTTGCACCGGCCCCCGAAACTAGTTAAAAATATCAGTGAGACAGTTAAAAATCTTCAGAAAATCTATGAAATGAAAATCACATACCTTTGACGGTGGGGATTCTATTCGCAGTAATTTCTGGAAAAAAAAGTTCAAATATCACAGTAAGTTCTGAAAAAAAAATTTCTAAAAAAAAATTCAAAACCATTTTCGAAGTATTTCTTACCGCGAAAAGGGTTGCACCGTAAGGGACTCCGAAGCGTCAGAATATCTATGAAGGGGAAACAAAAAATTGTCAAACATCAACTATAAACCGTCAAACATCAATTGAAACATGCAAATCTATGAATGGAAAACAAAAAACTGTCAAACATCAACTGAAACATGCAGATCTATGAATGGAAAACAAAAAACTATAAAACATCAACTGAAATATGCAGATCTACTCATATCGTCGCGGGGGAACGAGAGGGCGTCGGGGGAAAAGAGAAATAGGGAGAAATACAAACAAAAACTTACCAAGAGAGGTATGACGGAGCGAACGAAGAAAACCTTACCGCGGTAACGAGAAAGCTGGTGAACGGTGAGAAAGACGGCGACAGAGTAAGCGGCGGCGAGAGAGAGAACCAAGTTTTTTTGTTTCGGCTCGAAAATAAGTGGTAAATTATTAGGGTTTTGGCTTATATACTTGTGGTAAAAATCGGTTAGGTTAAACTGTCAAATCACTAATTCCCGGTTTGCGCAGACTTCTAGATGTCTGCTTTGTAAAAAAAATACAAAGCAGACTTCTCGAAGTCTTCTTTGTAAAAAAACTATAACGAAGACTTCGAGAAGTCTGCTTTGTATTTTTACATTACCCTAAACTCTAAATTGAAGAAAACCGGTTTAGTTATATTTAATTTCCGGTTTGTGCAGACTTCTCGAAGTCTGCTTTGTATTTTTACACTACCCTAAACTCTAAATTGAAGAAAACCGGTTTAGTTATATTTAATTCCCGGTTTGTGCAGACTTCTCGAAGTCTGCTTTGTTAAATCTACAAACAACATCTCGAGAAGTCTGCGTAACCCTAAACCCTAAATAATAAAATTCACTAAATGTGCGAAAGTTTTGTTAAAAATTGGATGAATATGTTGAAGATAGTTAAGTAAATGCAAAACTCAAACAATTTTCCTATAAAAATTTGTAAATCTAAATTTTCAAATTTATCACATGATATTTCAAATTCTAGCATGAATTCTCTACACAAACATCAACTATTAACCCACAACACATAACAACAAAAACTAGCAAATCTTTTATACCATTAGATCGAATCTAATCTCCTTATTTTTGAATTCATTATAACTTTTACGTGCTTTTGATATGTATATAACTTATGTTAATAGCAATTTTAATTTTTTTAAATATTTCAAAATTTTTATTTGATTTATGTAATTTATTTACAAAGCAGACTTCATGAAGTCTGCTTCAGCCGGAATAAACTATTTTTCTCACCAAAGCAGACTTCTCCGAGAAGTCTGCTTTGGTAGGAATAAACTTCGCAGACTTCGTGAAGTCTGCTTCAGTCGGAATAAACTGTTTTTCCTACCAAAGCAGACTTCTCCGAGAAGTCTGCGAAGTTTATTCCGATCAAAGCAGACTTCTCAGAGAAGTCTGCTTTGGTAGGAATAAACTTCGCAGACTGCGAGAAGTCTGCTTCATCCGGAATAAACTGTTTTTCCTACCAAAGCAGACTTCTCCGAGAAGTCTGCGAGAAGTCTGCTTCAGTCGGAATAAACTGTTTTTCCTACCAAAGCAGACTTCTCCGAGAAGTCTGCGAAGTTTATTCCGATCAAAGCAGACTTCTCCGAGAAGTCTGCTTTGGTCGGAATAAACTTCGCAGACGTCGTGAAGTCTGCTTCAGTCGGAATAAACAGTTTTTCCTACCAAAGCAGACTTCTCGGAGAAGTCTGCGAAGTTTATTCCGATCAAAGCAGACTTCTCAGAGAAGTCTTCTTTGGTAGGAATAAACTTCGCAGACTGCGAGAAGTCTGCTTCATCCGGAATAAACTGTTTTTCCTACCAAAGCAGACTTCTCCGAGAAGTCTGCGAAGTTTATTCCGATCAAAGCAGACTTCTCCGAGAAGTCTGCTTTGGTAGGAATAAACTTCGCAGACTGCGAGAAGTCTGCTTCATCCGGAATAAACTGTTTTTCCTACCAAAGGAGACTTCTCCGAGAAGTCTGCTTTGATAACAAAAAAACACGCAGGGACTAAAACGTAATTGACATTTCGACATTATTTTTTAGTCCAAAGGAGTGTTCAGTAATTTCTCCACCCCTGCAGGTTAGTTTTGCAAAAAAATGTGTAAATTGTCAAACTTGCATTTGAAGTCAAGTTTTAGGTCATTTTTAGCAATTCCCCCAACTTACAATTGAAGACAAATTTTAGGTCATTTTTGCAAATGCCCCTAAAATCAAATTATACAAATAAATTTAAATTATTTCTATTTTGAATAGTTAATATTATTAAATAGTTAAAAATATAGATGTGATAAATATTTAATAAAACTAAACTGTTTTTATATTTTTTCTTAAAAAATTTAAAATCTATAATATTTTGTTTTATATTATGTTTGATTTTTATATCAAAATAAAATATTAAAAATTTACAATAATATACTGTTAAATATTTGTCTAATTACAGTTTTCATAAATAATCTAGTAAACTATATTTTATGTAATATTTGTCTTAAATTACTCTAATACTATGATACATCAACATGATATATTTGTACACGCCAAGATAAAGTTTATTTGTTAAAATATTTTTCAATTAATATATTAGGTATAATGTCATAGAAAATTTTAATTTCTTTGAGAGTGATGAAAGAAGAAATTTTTATGTGGATTTTAATATTTTCCAATTGAAATCAAGTAAAGTTTAGGTAAGTAGACTTTAAAAAAATTAATGAGTAAGCAAGAGTTAAAAAGATAATATAAGAAACTTATACTTAAAAGTTTTAGCAGCATGAACCGTCAATCACCTCAAAGATTCGGAATTATTATTTTAAAATAATGTTCCAACTAAATTTAAATCCATATAATATTCAAAAAAATAATTACATACTATAACAAATTTTTTTATTTAGTAAATATAAATTAAAAATATATATAATTAATTTTTATTTAAAATAAATTATAAAAAAATTTAATATTGATTATATAAATGAAATAGACAATGAAATTTTATTATACAAATGAATTTAAATTATCTATATATTAGATAGACAATATTATGAAATAAATAAAGAATTGTGGATGTTGATAAATATTTAATTAAAACAAAATTTTATTTTATAATTTAATTAATTTTTAAAATTCATAATATTTTGTTTTTATATTATGTTTATCTTTTTATATCAAAATGTGTTTGATCTCGAAATATTACAGATTTATATATAATATACTGTGAAATAATATTTGTTTTAAGATATTATTATATTGTAATACGTTATCGTAACATATTTGTAAATCACACAATAATAATAAGTTTTTATTAAAATATTTTTCAGTTAATATATTAAAGATTTTGATACCATAAAATAAAGTGTATAAAAAGATTAGATTTTACTATCATTAGGTTTTGCTCTCATTAGATTTTGCTCTCATTAAAGCATATAGAACGATACAATTTATAGCTAAGAAAGAAGACCTAAGGAGACTTTAAATATAGACAAAGATTAAAAACTATCCATAATATCTATATCTCAGATCTTGTGAAATCGTGAGGAAATATTGTGAAATGTTTATTCATAAC
The DNA here is from genome assembly GCA_018901945.1 of Pugionium dolabratum. NCBI lineage: Eukaryota > Viridiplantae > Streptophyta > Magnoliopsida > Brassicales > Brassicaceae > Pugionium > Pugionium dolabratum. The sequence goes on from JAEVFF010000518.1 coordinate 803,712, forward strand.
CAAATTAAACCAGAAACTTCCAATATGTATGAGATCAATAGTTACTGGTTGATGTGCTTCTCCGTTTCCTGGATGCTATGGACTATTCCACAATAGGCCCATTACAGTTTTCTAGTTGGGCCGAAAACCAAAGCCCATGAAAATGATAATAGAAAAGGGTATTTATGTCATTTAATTAAAGCTTCAGAAACGACCTACATATCTCGTGCGTGTCTGCATCTGCTGCACAATTTTTCTCTTCTCACAATCTCACGTGTATTTTAGTGTGCACGATTTTTAAGATTAAACCAGAGTTTTTGTTTCCGATACAGATCGAGAGAAGAGTTCGGAGTTCGATTTGCGAGCATTAAAGCCAAGAATTTTAAGATAAGATTGGACGCCTAGTAAGGAGATTGATGGCTTGGAGGCGCATCATCACCAAGGTTTTTGTTTTTATATGCTCTTTCTTATGCAATTATGGGCAAATGTTTCGAATTTGGTTGATAATACAGTGGATTTGATCCATTTCGATATCATTGTTCTGATGGATTTTATTAAGATCCTTGCGAAACGGAACAAATTTGATCTTTTGGCAAACCCTAGAGGTTACATAACCTTTTCAGCCGGAAAAATGTTATGTCTTTTGCGATTCTAGATTGTATTTTATCCTGTGGATAGCAGATTTTTAATTTCTCCTCTTTTGCAATAATTGAAATTTACCTTATCTTCTGCTATTTGGTTGATTCGGGTACCTAATCACCTGTTTTTGAAATTAGTATTAAAAATAGTGTAAGATTGTATGATATTGATTCAGAGCAGGCAAAAATATTTCAGCTTTCATGAATTTTTTCATGATTGTTTTTTTTCTCTCTTTTAGTTTCGGCTAAGAATTTTTCTTCATTACAATTCGCAGGTTTCGAGTCATGAACGGGAATTAAGCTGTCTAAGAAGCTTACTTGTCAGACCTTACTCTTCTATTCCTAGAGTTGGAGTTGTTGGAGGTATACTTTTCGTCTTATTTTTTTCTGATTTTTCCCGAATCATTTCAATGTAAATGTGTTATCTTTTTCTATGTCTTCAGGTAGTGGCGGAGCTTCTTTGCTTCAGTCGAGGTTTCAGTCGAGTTATGTTGGTAGTTTTGCTCGTAGAGTGCGTGACAGAGAAGAAGTTAATGACGTTGGACATCTGAGAGAGCTTTATCGCAGAAACGATCCTGAATCAGTTATTAGAATATTTGAAAGCAATCCATCTATGCATTCGAATGCCTCTGCACTGTCGGAATACATTAAGGCTTTGGTCAAAGTTGATAGGCTGGATAATAGCGAGCTGATACAAACTATGCAAAGAGGTGGGTAAGGAGAGGGAGAGAGAGAGAGAGAATTTCTCACTTTCGCAAGTATGAACGTTTGGTTAGGTTGGGGTTTTGGAAAGGGTGGAATGATTTCTTCTCTAATTTTAGATGGAAATCATCTTAACTTTTGTATTTGTATTTGCGGCTTGTCAACCGTTCCCTCTATCATATTGGTGTAGTTTTGAAAGCAGCTTTGTAATACAATTTTATTCTTTTCTGTTAGGTCTTGCTGGTGCTTCAAGGGAGGAAGAGAATTTTGGAGGTATCGCAGCATTTAGAAACTTAGGAAAACCCGCAAAAGAGAATGTCCTTGGAAGTGCTAGTGCACCGATCCATACGATATCAAATGAAAGGACTGGTTTTAAAGAACAGCTATGGAGTACTTTCCGGACTATTGCAGTTGGGTTTTTACTTATTTCTGGTGTTGGAGCACTTATCGAGGATAGAGGAATAGGCAAAGGTATTTGGGTTAAATTATTATAAGTGATGTAATTTCAAAGATGTAATAGTACAACTATTGCAGTTGGGTTGTGGATGATTTCTTTGAACTTACATATGCTTAACATGTGTTAGGACTTGGTCTGCATGAAGAAGTGCAACCTAGTATGGAATCTAGCACCAAATTTACTGACGTAAAGGGTGTTGATGAAGCAAAAGCTGAGCTGGAGGAAATTGTGCATTATCTTCGTGACCCTAAGGTGAATTCCCAATGATAGAGTGTTCTTCTAACTAGATTTAAGAATTTCTTTGTGATGTAAATAACTAAAACTTATACCCTAAACTGTGTGAAGTAACCACCTTCAAACCCATCGTTAGACCTTTATCCTCTAAATTATCTGTGCCAGATTTTTTTTAAGAGTTAGTAATGTTTGTACTTTGGCCTCACTCTGTCATGCTGGTTTTTTTACAGAGGTTCACTCGTTTGGGCGGAAAGCTTCCTAAGGGTGTGTTGCTTGTTGGTCCTCCTGGCACAGGGAAGACTATGCTTGCAAGGGCTATTGCTGGAGAAGCTGGAGTGCCTTTCTTCTCCTGCAGCGGTAGTGAATTTGAAGAGATGTTTGTTGGGGTTGGAGCCAGAAGAGTAAGAGATCTTTTTAGTGCTGCCAAAAAATGCTCCCCTTGTATAATATTTATTGATGAAATAGATGCTATTGGAGGAAGTCGTAATCCCAAGGACCAGCAATACATGAAAATGACATTGAACCAGTTGCTGGTTGAGTTGGATGGATTTAAACAGAATGAAGGAATTATTGTTGTTGCGGCTACAAATTTCCCGGAGTCATTGGATAAGGCCCTGGTTAGACCTGGGAGGTTTGATCGCCATATTGTTGTACCTAACCCAGACGTGGAAGGTCGACGCCAGATTTTGGAGTCTCATATGTCAAAGGTAACTTAGATTATGCAATATACAGCTCAGGTTTTGGAATAATGGCTTTAACCTATGTTCTGGATTTGTTTAGTATCTAAACTTACGTACTAAGAGGTGTTTCATTTCTAATTGTCAGTTTGGTATTTTGGATTCACCAGAAAAGACATAACAAAATCCCTTTTAGTAGTTATATTGAGGGCAGAAGGTTTCAGTTATGTAAAATTCTCTGTTTAGATTACAGAATTGGCATGTATTTTGAACTTTGGTGTCTTCATTGTGCGTTTTCAGGTACTTAAGGCTGAAGATGTCGATTTAATGATCATCGCTAGAGGAACACCTGGATTTTCTGGGGCTGATTTGGCGAATCTGGTCAACGTTGCTGCTCTAAAAGCTGCAATGGACGGCTCAAAAGATGTGACAATGTCTGATCTTGAGTTTGCGAAAGACAGAATCATGATGGGAAGCGAGAGAAAATCTGCAGTTATCTCCGACGAGTCAAGAAAACTGACTGCTTTCCATGAAGGTGGCCATGCCCTTGTCGCCATCCACACAGAAGGTGCTCTTCCAGTCCACAAAGCAACCATTGTGCCTCGTGGTATGGCTCTTGGCATGGTTTCTCAACTACCGGACAAAGATGAGACAAGCATTTCTAGGAAGCAGATGCTTGCCCGGCTTGATGTTTGTATGGGAGGCCGGGTTGCTGAAGAGTTGATTTTTGGGGAAAGCGAGGTAACTTCGGGTGCATCTTCTGATCTTGAGCAGGCAACTAAACTCGCGAGAGCGATGGTTACAAAATTCGGGATGAGCAAGGAGGTGGGTCTTGTGGCACATAACTACGACGACAATGGGAAAAGCATGAGCACTGAGACGAGACTTCTCATCGAGAGAGAAGTGAAACTTTTATTGGAAAGGGCTTATAACAATGCGAAAACCATCCTCACGGTTTACAACAAAGAGCTTGATGCGCTTGCAAATGCTTTGCTTCAGCATGAAACTCTATCTGGTAAGCAAATTAAAGAACTACTTACTGATCTCAACTCTCCACAGCTGAAAACGCGTCAAGAAGTTGTTGCACAGCAAAGCCAGCCGGTTTCTCCATCGAGCCCTAACCCAGCATCATCAGCAGCGGCAGCAGCCGCTACAGCTGCAGCTGCTGCTGCCGCAGCCGCTGCAACTGCTGCAACCAAAGGTAAAGACATGGCTCCTGTAGGGTCTTGAAAATAAAAGAGCGTCTTGTATTTGTGTATGTTGAGGTAATTGAATTGGTAATAAACTTTTATTTTGGAAGTTTGTTTCATTGAAGCCTAGTGAGAGAATGAAGGGATAGGGGTAGTTCAGGACAATGAGATTGATACCTCAGATTTTTCAATGTCCTTAACTCTCACACGAAATCTCACTGCAAAAATGGTCTTTCTGTTTGCCTCTTCTGTCTTAATGTTCTTGGATTCTTTTGTTATGCTTATTACAAGTTTGGCTCGTACAGCTTCAGGTTAGACAAAACACTAAAGCCTGCTTTGTAAGACATGCAATAAATTTACTCTCTATTTATTGGTCGATGCTTTGATATATTGTTGTTTGTGTTCTTCTCTACTCATATATACTCTCATGAACAATTACTCATCCTAAATTGACTTCTGTTTGTGAGAAAGCAAAACAGAGCTGTGGTAGTGTAAGTGAATAAGATTTTAAATCATTCCATTCAGTGATATGTGAGTGGTTTGTTTACTAAAAAGTTCAAAATATTAAAGTGTAGAAGTTAGTATGCAAAATTATTTTTGCCAAAAATATAAGAATAATACCATAAAATAATATTTTTTAAAATTTTTTTTCTAAATCTATCATCGTAAAATTAAAATTCCAAAAATAACACAAATAACTATGTAAAAATATTTATTTATTTTAAATAAATTATACATAATCTTAAAATATTATATTTGGATTCATTTTTTCTAATTTAGGGTTTAATTTTTTCTATCATTTAAATTTATGGTATTATTAGAAATTTAAACTAATGATGCTATTTTTGAAACAAAAATTTTAAAAAGTGTTATTTTATACAATTGTCCAGATACAAAGGAAAGTATTGAGTTGAGTTTATTTACTTAAAAATTTAGGAGTTTAAATACGAAAATTTACCGTTGTAATGATGGTAGATTTAATTTCTATAAAGAATTTTATTTTCAGCAGTAGATTCGTTTCATGAATGATTTTAATACAGGGCGTGAGTATATTTAATAAGTCATTCTTGTACTATTGTTCGATCTATTCTTAATTACCAACAAGCTCTTCAACACTAGTATATTTAATTTTGATGATGACAATAAATGTTATTTTCAGTAGATTTAGCTATGATCTATTTCACTTGATAAATAAATGTTGTCGGAATATTTTTCTTTTGTAATATTCTGATTAGAGAAAAGATATAGTACAATTGTACACCGTTGAGATACACCCAACATAGTGTAATCACTAATTTAATTGTTGTTCATAGAGTTAGAGTTTTCAATATTGATAATTTGTAAGTTTTTTTTATTGTAATAATAGTAGATTTATAAGTAGTGATTGTAATTTTGCAATGAAATGGTAGATCTGCTGTTTATGGTACTAAGTTTATTCGATCTTTTAAGTTTAAAAACAATTTCTAATTAGTAGATTTATTAGCAAATGTTGTGGTAAAGTTTTTATTGGTAAACTTGTATTGTTTACCACTATATATATGTTAAAGTAGACGAGTAATACTTTAAATTAGTATATTTAACGTTTTTATTCCAAATCTATATGTTACATGCAATTATAATAAACTTATGTGTTTGCATATTACGATAATACATTTATATATTTTACATATAAAATTGTAAAGCAATCGCATTTCAAATTATCTTATACGGCCAAAACATTTTTACAGTTAAGTCTATGATCATTTAAAAAACAATTATATATCTAAGTTTACAAGTACCAAAATACAAATCTATCATCACTTAAAAACCAAATAAACGATCAAAAAATCTAGAGTAATACAATAAAATAATATTGTTTTAGATTTATCCAAATTTAATTCATTAAAAATAAAATTTTTAAAATATCATAAACTATTATGTGAAAATAATTATTTATCTTAAATAAACTATATATAAAATTAAAACATAATGTTTGGGTTTATTTTTTCTAATTTATGGTTAAAATTTTTTTACTAAAAAGAAAATTTTATATTTTATTATTAAATTTGTGTTATTTTAAAAATTTAAATGATTAGTACTATATTTGGAACAAAAACTTGAAAAACTGCTATTTAAGTCAATTGCCCAAAAATCTACTATAATGATGTTTGTTTGTCAGCTACTGTAAAACTGTGATTACAACAAATTGTTATTTGTTTATCTGTTACATGTATATGCAGCTAATCGCAGTGATCAAATGTTACGTCATACATCGCAATTAAAACAGTTTTGTGATTAAAAATTTATAATCAACCGCAATTAGAATTACCGACATCAGACAAATAAACAAACAAATGAATAACATATACTACAACTGCAGTTATAAGCGCTGGACAAAAAAACAAAACTCATTATTCTCACTATACAAGTCCATTAATGAAAACATGCTGAAAAAACTAATGGCTCCACATGAGTCCGTCGTCCATATCTGTCCAAATTTTTGTGTTATCAACCAATGAAACTCTATAACGTTATAAGTCAATGATGTTTGGTTTATAACCACTTTATCGACTTTTCGGTCATAGTGAGGTCTTTTGATTGTTAGTTTTGAGAGAGCCAAGTTTGTTTTTGTCACCTCAATTACAATCAATTGATGAGTGTTAAATTTGCCTTTTTTCACTTGCAATGGTCAACCTTTGGATGCTAAATTCCACAATTACATATTTTTAAGTTACAGTCCAGTTCATCTATTATAACAATGTAAAAAATCAATAAACTTTGTGATACATACCAATATAACTACCAGATTGATGTTAGACTAATATTTTAAAATAGCATTATTTTAAAGTTATGTTTTAAATTTACCAAAATAAAAATAAAATTATAAAAATATCACAAATTATAATGTGAAAATAATTTTTTACTTTATATAAACTATATATAAAATTAAAATATAATGTTTGAGTTCACTTTTTTCAATTTATGGTTTAATTGTTTTCATTAAAAAGAAGTTTTTAATTATTTTATTATTAAATTTATGTTATTTTTGGAAATTTAATGAGCTTGTAAGAAAGATGGTGTTGGATAATGCTCCAAAAAATAATCAAATGTGTCTCCCAAAATTCAGAAAGATATAGTGCATTGCTTTGCAGAATTTGTTGAATCTACTAATGAAGAACTTGATCATGATGTGTTTTACTTGTTGGTGGATGAATATGCGGATATTTCTGATAAAGAGCAAATAGAAGTGGTTTTTTGCTTTGCTGATAAAAATGGAATAATTAAAGAAAGTTTTATTGGTCTTGTTCATGTTAAAGAAACATCTTCTTCATCTTTGAAATATGCTATCGATTCATTGTTTGCTAAACATGGATTGAGTATTAAAAAGTTAAGAGGACAAGGTTATGATGAAGCAAATAATATGAATGGTGAATTTAATGGATTGAGATCTCTAATTTTGAGAAAAAATAGTTCTACATATTATGTTCATTGATTTGCTCAGCAGTTTCAATTGGTTGTCGTACCTGTTGCTAAAAAGCACTTTGAAGTCGGGGATTTTTTTATATGATTTTTGCCATGTTAAATGTGGTTGAAACTTCTTTTTAAAAAAGATGATTCGCGAAGATCATCGTTAAAGAATCAAGAAAAGAACAAGCAAATGTGAAATTAAGACAGACAAAGGATTGAATCAAGAACTTGCACATCAAAGACATGGTAATACTCGTTGGGGTTCTCACTACAGAACATTATTATGACTAGTTGATTGATTTGATTCTATCATTTTTGTTCTTGAGTATGTCCAAATGGAAAGGACTGATAGTATCAAAAAGTTGAGAGATGTTTTTCTACGATAAACATTGTGAAGACTTCGTTATGCAACCGAATGAGTGATATATTTCTAAACGATTTTCTAGTTTGTCTTATTGGAAAAGAATATTTTGATAAAGTGACAAATGAAATAGTGATAAAAACATTTAAAAATGGAAGATTGAAAAGTAAATTTGTAAGAGCTTGAATTATTTTTTATAGTAAAGTATTTTTTAATTTATTTTGGCAATAGATATGTTTTATTAAATATTTCATATAAAATAAGTTTCTGGATTCGCCTCTGATTTTGTGGATTCTTGATGAATCACTAATATAGAACAATTTGGTTTTGAATTATTTAATTTTAAATTAGTTTGGTTTTGAAAATTTTGGTTTAGAGTTTAAATTATTTGATTTTTAAATTGATTTTATTTTGAGCTTAAATTATTTGATTTTATATATAGATGCTTTTAGTTGTACCATATATATTATCTCAAGATCTCTTTTTATAAAATTTTTAATATATTATTTAAGAAATATTTTAACAAAATAACCTCATTTTAACGTGTTATTAATAAAAATATCATGATAACGTGTTATCACCATAATGAATTTCAAATAAATATATAAATAAGTTTAAATTATTATAATAATTACAATATATGTTATTGGTGTTAATTTGGTTAGATAATCAATATATTTTATTAAACTAACTAAAAATAGTATTAAATTCATAGGAAAATAATTAGTTTTATTTATTCAACTTACATATACAAAAATTAATATTAAAAATATTTTTAAATATTTTTAAATAAAAGTTAAAATTATATAAATATCTTATTTATATTTATTAATAAATAATATTATATCATTTGTAAATATTTCTTTTCAGATCTGGATTTAAATTTAGTTAGATTTATTTTGATGATGATACATATGAATCTTTCTTGATTTGTAAAAGAGATCTTATTCAGTATATTATTTGGGTTTTTAGATCATAATATTGTTCCAAATGTTGTCTTTACCTTATCGAGGGAGACAAATGACAAGACGTGACTACTAAATAATCCGATTATCATATATAGTAGGGGTTTGTCAAGCAAAAAGTGTTGATATGGCCGAGTTGGTCTAAGGCGCCAGATTAAGGTTCTGGTCCGAAAGGGCGTGGGTTCAAATCCCACTGTCAACATTTAAAATTTCTTTTTATGTATTTTTCTGGTTAACACAAAACTAAAGCCTATAGTAGCCACGTAGGACGATTTCCATATATCGTATTTTGTATGTCTATCACATTATATAAAATTTCGATTTCATTAAATATGAACCGTATCTTACTAAATAAAAATAATTATTTGAAACTTTTAAAATTATGCACGTTAGTAAAAAAAACAAGTTCTAAAAACATGAAACATCATCAAATTTATCCTAATCATTCTAAACTAAAAATATTTATTAATAATTTGTATAAAATTAAATCTTTAAAATTATTAAAACTTCAAAAAAATGTGACGATTAAAATTGCACAAACAATTAAAACTTATAACCACTAACTCACTTATTATTGACCACTATCATTTCATTTTTTATTGTCTTGACTATTACCATCTCATTTTTTATTGCCTACTATCATTCTAATAATGATTTCTAACTACTAATATTATAAAACACCAACTATGATACCATCAATCACAAATCTTGCACACATTCCCTACAAACATCAAAAAATTCTTTTCAACCTCATACTTTTTTTTAACGATTTTGATGGAGATTTTGGTAATGAAAAAATACTCGTCCAAATTATTCATTTTTGGAAAGCTCTGAATTTTAACAAAAGCAGCACACCTATTGGTTTGGAAATGGTTTTGCTCGACAAAGTGGTATGTTTACAAAATTATGTATGTGTGGTAAAACGAAAATCTTTTTTGCTTACCATTGTTGAAATAATTAGAAAAAACCTTTTTACGAGCATATAATATATCTAAGTGTGGAATATTATATTTTAGAAATATGTAGATTAATGTTTTTTTTAATAGTTAAAAATACTAAAAATTTTATATGTCTATTTTGTTCTAATATATTATTCAATTTTTTAAAACACTACCTACCTGATAGAAAATTTTACAATCCAATACAATATAAAAATTCATTTCGGTAAATAGAATTTTTCGATTCGAACATATTTTGAATGCCAACTTAATTTACAAGCTAAAAAATTCATGGTCAATATCGATAAAAAATTCTACAAATCCACCAATCTTAAAAATGATATATGTTTCACTGACCAAACAACAATAATAAAAAAGCATAATACGCGCTCACTATCACCTAGTATGTATAAAATTTTATATTAACATTTCATTTTTAAATGTTTTATTAGCTGAATTTTTACAGGTGGACAGTATCGTCGACAGAGCCATGCCAACATATCAGCTGCCGATTAAAAACTAAAAATACACCAATTGATAAATGTAACTTTCACAATAATAAAGGTTTTAGTCGCAAAAAACTGTGCCAAAATCAAGAAATCTGCTTTTAGAGAATTTGATAATTCTACTGTTTGAAGCGTTTTGAATATATTTTTATAGGTAAAATCCTTAATATTGATATGGAAGATCATAGGATTCGGACTTTCATATACTTATTGCAAACTATTTGGCAACATGAGAATCGGATTCAATGCCAAGATTTAGGCCAAGATCGGTTTATGTTCTGTTTTAATTCTGAAATGGACATGTTGGCATTATTCGAGAAACGTTCTTATCATTTCGATCAGTAGATGACAACACTTGAAAGGTGGGTTTTGAATATCCGTTTTGATTTTTCATCAAATATTATGTTTTCGGTGAGGAGTGTGGGTATTCCAACCCACTATTGGGCTCAGAAAACAATCATGGATATCGGACAGACCATCGACGAGCTCATACATTATGTTGTCGGTGAGACCAGAGTCCGAATTTCCATCCATGTTGAAGAACCCTTAACATTTGTTCGAGATTTGAAGTTTGCTAAAGGTGACATCGTGACGGTGACATCGTGACGGTGACACTCGACTATGAAAAATTATCAAAATTCTGTGAATCTGTCAAATGATTTCGCATGACGAGAGGCATTATCCGGAGAAGAGAGAGGTGAGCAGTAAGGGGATTGGTGGGCCACCTCCAAAGTGAAGAGGAGATGAGCCGGTAATGCGCCCTCGAAAAGAGGAAAGGGAGAGACATCTAAAAACCGCAAAAATGATGAAACAATCGGCCCTTATCTTTGGAGACGCCAAGAACTATGATATGGCAAATCCCGGGG
>JAEVFF010000518.1:824383-900605 GCA_018901945.1 Pugionium dolabratum
CAATTTATACAAAGTAGAGAAGAAACGTTTCTTTTACCAATAAATAAATAAATAAAACCCAAAACAATCTGTTTCTTCTCCTTCTTCAACCTTTCAGCAATTTTGTTTCTCTGCTTCGATCCATAAGGCTTCACATCTTTGACAAGTGAATAAGCACACTCGAATCCTTCTTCTTCTTATTTTATAGCTTTTTTCCCTATGATCTTCTTTTTTGTATGATTTTGTATTTTTAGGGTTTGTGGTTTAGATCTTGAGTTTTTAGGGAAAATGCTTGATAGATTTTTGTGTAGTTTCCGAAGATTTTGTAGCAAAATTTACATAGAAAAACTGATATTTGGTAATCAAATCATTTCATGCATTTTTCCTCAATGGTTTCTCTGTAGAGGTTACATCGAAATTGCTTTGAGATTTAACTGATGTTCTGGGTTTTTAAAAAGGATTCAGTTTGATATGAGATCACTCTTGTGTTTTTGTTAGGAATCGGAATGTGTTTTTGATGTGTAGTGGGTTGTTCATTTCTGGAACCTGGAAACATTCTAAATGTCCCGTGGAAGAGTTCCTTTGATGGACCTGAAACGATCTTATGATGTTGAAGAAGCAGTCTCTACAGCATCTAGAATCCAAAATGATGATGATGATGATGATCTATGGCCATTATGTGAGATTGATCCCAAAAAGGCAAAATTTCCGTGCTGTATAGTCTGGACTCCTCTTCCTGTTGTCTCTTGGTTGGCTCCTTTCATTGGCCATGTTGGACTTTGCAGAGAAGATGGAGTCATTTTGGACTTCTCTGGATCTAACTTCATCAATGTAGATGATTTCGCATTTGGTCCTCCTGCTCGGTATCTCCAGCTCGATAGAACTCAGGTATCTGCTTCTCTATTCAATATAATCTGACTAACTTACTGTGACTAGTGAACAGAATGTTTGATAAAACTCATTTAATCTTCAGTGATGTTCACTGTCTGAATCTTGTGTTTTGTTGCAGTGTTGTTTACCACCAAACTTGGGTGGACACACTTGCAAGTATGGATTCAAACACACAGAGTTTGGGACAGCGGTTACATGGGATGATGCATTGAGCACAAGCGCACGCAGCTGTGAGCATAGAACCTATAACCTCTTCACATGTAACTGCCATTCGTTTGTTGCAAATTGTATGAACCGTCTTTGCTATGGTGGCTCGATGGAGTGGAAAATGGTGAATGTTGCTGCACTGATATTGATGAAAGGGAAATGGGTCAGTGCATCATCAATAGTCCGATCATTTCTGCCGTGTGCTTTGGTCACATGTTTGGGAGTTTCACTGGTCGGGTGGCCGTTCTTGATCGGCCTCCTCTCGTTTTCGCTACTACTCGTCGCTTGGTTCATAATTGCTACTTACTGTTTCAAGAACATTATTTGTTGATGCAATGGTTATCAAGTATATGGTATATACCAACATTTTGTTAATCCTAAGAAATTTTCTTCTTTTACTTTTGACACCAACTAGCTTCGTTTCCTACGACTAGTCAAACGATTTGTTAGATTCGATTCGATCCATTATTGGTATTGATTCCATCCATGAAATCACAATATCCATAATTTTTTGAAGCAAAATAAATATAAAGTCCAATTGACAAAAATAATATTATTTTAATTTTTTACTCTAAATATATTAGTTTAAATTTATAAAAAATATCACAATTTTAATATTAAAATACATTAAACTTTACATTAAATATGTAATTTCAAAAAATAATTTGTGTTATTTTTAGAATTTTAAATTTACAATGGTAAATTTGGAATAAAAAATTAAAAAGTGCTATTTTATAGTATTATTCAATACTAAAATGAACAATTGAAAAAAATAACACTCTCACTCTTTTTTTGTTTCAAATGTAGCATAACTAATTTAAATTCTCAAAAATAACACAAATATAATATTAAAATACCTTAAAAATTCTTTTAATAAAAAAATTAAATCTTAAATTAAAAAAAACCAAATATAATACTTTAATTATATTTGTAATTTATTTACTGTAAATATGTATTTTTAGAAAATAATTTGTGTTATTTTTAGAAATTTAAGTTTATAGTGCTAAATTTAAAAAAAAACCTTAAAATATGATATTTTAGGATATTACTCTACTAAAATTCAATATGTATGGATAATGGAGCAAATCACAAATATTAAAAAAAATCAAAATGGTTCCATTATGTTCTAATATATTTTTATACGTAAATTTTATTAATTTATGTTCACAAAATTGATTTTTGTAAATATAAAAGTTTAATAAGTTAAGAAAAAAATACTTTTATCCCTATGGAAAATTCTTTAAAATAGCACATTTTTAAATTTTGTTCCAAAAGTAACATCATTAGTTTAAATTTTAAATAATATCACAAATTTAAAATTAAAATACGTTAACTTGCTTATATAAAAAATTAAAGCCTAATTTTAAAAAAAATATACCCAAATATAATGTTTTAAGTTTATGTATAATTTATTTAAAGTAAATAAGTATATGTAAATTTTGTTAATTTATGTTCACAAAATTGATTTTTGTAAATATAAAATTTAATAAGTTAAAAAAAAATACTTTTTCATTATCAAATTATCATTTTTGAATTAATTTTGATTTTTGCATATTTTTGAATTTTTTTTAAAATTTATTATGAAAAATTGGATATCCGGAATTACGGAACGGATGTAGATCTTTTGATACATACAAAGTATAACGTCGGAACGGGTCACAAATATCACTTTAATTCATATATCCGCTTCATCTCATGATGCAGGAACAAGATGACTTGTTCGAGAAAAGGAAACTATTGGAAAGGTTCTAGCTGGCTGTACAACACTTTCTAGAGACGCAGGAGTGATGGGTTGATGGTGACCCTTCAGCTGGCTGTAGAGCATTTTCTAGAGTATCTAAGTGAGGATTGAGTAGGGAGGTGGATCGAGAGACGCCGCACAAATTATGCAAGGTCTGTGATAAGTCTAGAGCACTCAAGCTTCAAGGATTCTCACACAAGAAGGCTTCAGGCGTCAGCTCTTTTCAAAAGAAGAAAAACTAGGTTTTTATTTCATAAAATTTAAGTAATTACATGCTGAGAAGGGACTTTATATAATAGTCTAACAGCAGGTGCCTTATAGGGCTAAAAATACATTATAATGGAAGGACTAAAACGAAAATAACAACAAGACATTAGAACCTAATGACAAATAAAGACTCTTAAACTTAACAGTCACATTCCTGCAAAAACAAGCAAATAAACTTGTTAATTCAAACATAAGAATTTTAAATACGCACTTTGGTCTCTTGTAGCTCCTTATAATGCTTTCTTAAGTTTGTTTAGTAATGATGAACAAGGTTGTATCTCTGAAGCCTTGTAAAATTGGAAGGAGTGAAATTGTTGTAGTCTTTAGTTGTTCATAGTCTCCTTCTTGTAATTCTTTAGTAAGTTCAGCTTCATGGAATCCTCCATTTTCTATGATTGTTTTGAGACTCTCGACAAACTTGTTGAACATCCTACTAAGGTTTCTTGTGTCTGATCTTGTTTTTGGAGCTTGTCTCATAATAGATATATTAATGGGCTCTTCCTCAGCTTCTAGTGAGCTAGTACTGATGTCCTCATCATCTCCTCCCTCTTGAAAAGGTTATGTCCTCAGAATAGGTACATCTGCATGAAAAGGAGCAAGATCAGTAATATTAAAAGTAGGAGATATGGTCATCTCACCTGGCAGCTCAAGCTTATAGGCATTATTGTTGATCTTCTCTAAAACATGAAAAGGACCATCTCCTCTTGGGGAAAGCTTAGATTTCCTTTGGTTGGGGAATCTTTCATGTCTCATGTGCAATCAGACCCAATCTTTAGGTTCAAATGATATGTCTTTTTGGTATTTATCAACATTTCTTTTGTACTGATCGGTTCTCTTTTCCAAGTTTTCCTTGACCTTTTGATGAATCTTCTTAACATAATCTGCCCTGGTTTCTCCTTCACTAGACATAACATCTTGAGGTAAAGGTATAAGATCCAATGGGGTAGTAGGAGTAAATCCATAAACCACTTCAAAAGGAGAAAGTTTAGTTGCTGAATGTTTAGCATGATTATAAGCAAACTCAATGTAAGGTAAGCAAGACAACCAATTTCTTAGATTCTTACCGACCGTGGCTCTCAACAATGTTGAAAGAGTTCGGTTTACTACCTCTGTTTGACTATCGGTATGTGGGTGGCAAGTAGTTGAGAATAGCAGCGTAGTTCCCAACTTTTTCCATAATGTCTTCCAGAAATGACTTAGAAATTTGGTGTCACGATCTGAAAACGATTGTTCTGGGAACTCCATGTAGGCACACTACTTCTTTAAAAAAAAGATAAGCTATTTGTATAGCATCATTAGTCTTGTTACATGGTATAAAATGAGTCATCTTTGAGAACCTGTCTACAACTACAAAGATAGAATCCTTGTGGTTGATCTTCGGCAGACCTAAGACAAAGTCCATAGAGATATCTACCCAAGGTAGGTTAGGAATGGGCAAAGGCATATAACAACCATAGGGGTGTGACCTAGATTTTGCTTTCAAGCAAGTGATACACTTAGCTCAGAATCTTTCAACATCTCGTTTTAGATGTGGCTAGTAGAAATGTTCCATAAGTACACTCAATGTCTAATTTCAGCCAAAATGTCCCATGAGTCCTCCTGCATGAGCTTCTCCAATCAATAGTTCTCTCATTGATCCCTGAGGAATACAAAGACGTTTTTCCTTAAACAAAAATCCATCATGTTGATAAAACATATCAGATGCAGCCTTGTTGGTCTTCTTAAAAAATTCTTAAAAATATGGATCAGTCTCATACATTGCCTTGATGTGTTCAAATCCTATAATCTTAGCTTCCATTGTGCTGATGAGAGCATGTCTTCTTGATAAAGCATCAGCCACAACGTTATCTTTACCTTTCTTATATTTGATCACATAGGGAAAAGTCTCCACAAACTCAAGCCATTCTGCATGCCTCTTCTTAAGCTTAGTTTGTCCTCTTAAGTGCTTGAGCATCTCATGATCTGTATGAATAACAAACTCTTTTGACAATAGATAATGTTGCCAAGTTTCAAGAGACCTTACCAAAGCATAGAGCTCTTTATCGTATGTGGGATAGTTAAGTGAAGTTCCACTAAGTTTCTCACTGAAGTAAGCCATTGGTTTTCCTTCTTGCATTAGGATAACTCCTATACCTGTTCCAGAGGCATCAAATTCAATTTCAAAGGTTTTATCAAAGTTAGGAAGTACCAAAACAGGCGCATGTGTGAGGCTATCTTTCAGCTTGTTGAATGCCTTTTCTTGTGCTGGTCCCCATTTGAACTCCACATTCTTCTTAATTACTGAAGTGAGGGGTGCAGCAACAATACTAAAGTCCTTGAAAAATCTTCTATAGAAACTAGCCAGTCCATGAAAACTCCTCATATGTCCGATTGTTTTTGGGGTTGGCCAATCTTGAATTGCTTTAATCTTTTCTTCATCGACCTTTAAGTCGTGAGAACTTACAACAAATCCTAGGAATTCAAACTTGATCAGTGCAGAAAGTACATTTCTTAAGGTTAGCATAAAGGTTTTCAGCCTTAAGCGTTTCAAGTACCTGCCCAAGATGTCGTAAGTGATCTTCAAGATTAAAGCTATAGATTAGAATGTCATCAAAATAAACTACTACGAACTTACAGATAAATGCTCTTAGGACGTGGTTCATGAGTCTCATAAAAGTACTTAGAGCGTTTGTGAGTCCAAATGGCATGACTAGCCATTCATACAATCCTTGTTTGGTTTTAAACGTTGTCTTCCATTCATCACCTTCTTTTATTCTCACCTGATATTTGCTCCATTGAGTTCATCTAGCATGTCATCAAGTCTTAGAGGTGGCAATCTTGGTGGTATCTCTTCTGGAAAAATATCAGTGAATTTATCAAGAAGCTCTACAACAGCAGCAGGGAGTTCCTCCTTTTTTTATCCTGAAAACAACACTTCTTTAAAGATCATTAGTAGCACCTCTTCTTTAGAATCAAGAGATTTCAAAACAGTGGCAGGTGTTACATAAAGGTTAGTTTTATTTAGCTTTTCTCCTTTAGATATAGTTTGTTGCATCTCATGCACTTCCTGTGGAGTTAAAAGTGCTAAGCTATGTTTCTTGTTATTGTGCATGAAGGTATAGTGATTGGTGCGTCCATTGTGTAATGCTTCTTTGTCAAATTGCCATGGGCGACCTAGAATTAGATGTCCAGCTTGCATAGGCACCACATCACACACAAGTTTATCTGCATACTTGCCTATGCTGAATGGTATGGTGACCTGTTCTGCGATTTTTAGCTCAGTTTCATCGTTCAGTCATTTGAGCTTGTATGGTCGAGGATGCTTTGTCTTTTGTAACTCTAGCTTATCAACCAAATACTTGCTGGCTACGTTAGTACAAGAACCACCATCTATGACCAATCTATATACCTTAGAGTATATTGTGCACCAAGAATGAAAAATATTATCTCTTTGTATAGTTTCTGGTTCAAAAAGAGCACTGAGGGATCTCCTTGTAACTAGAAGCTCTCCGGTATCAAGATAGTCCACAACTTCTTCCTCAGAGTTTTCTGATTCATACTCCTCTTCATCTTGAGACTCATATTCGCCATTTGATTTAAGGATCATAACTCTCTTGTTTGGGCATTCTTTTGCATAGTGGCCTTTTCCATGACATTTAAAACAGGTTATATCACGAGATCTTTGAGTTGGAGTTTTACTTTGCTTTGGTTTATTTTTTTTAGACGTTTCATCAATAGATTTCTTGAATCTGGATTCTATGTCGATGGTCTTTCCTTTGTCCAGAGCCTTTTGAGATTGTTGATTCCAGGTAGACTTGCTACGATTTGCTGAGATATTTTTCCTTTTTATGTGCTGCTCGGCCTGAACCGTATTAGAACCGAATTTGCACTTTATTCGGCTCTAACACAAATTCTTTGAATAGTTATTTTTATTTCTCAATGATCTCTATTGCATAAGGGTTGTGCCTCTTTTATACTATAATCCGCAATTAATTTCAGATATACAATTAATTGCGGATTTAGTGGTTACAACATAATTAATTCTTGAACGTTACAATATTGATTATTGTCCGCTACAACATAATTAATTCTTTTGACTGTAACATAATTAAAATAATTGGTTTGACTTCTTTTTGGTCCATATTGGTCCGGTTAGCAGATTTGGATTTTGGGATTAAATTCGGTGCCCACAATAAGCCCCCCAAGTTTCGTGAAACGTCGATTCGGGAATTTTTTTTGTCTTTGTCATGCTTGTTTTATGTTGGCTATCTTATTTTTGCGGAATGCTCCTCGTTTCTATAACGACTACGTGTCCGTATTCTTACGAAAAGCTGATTGCGCTTCTATTCTCTTTTAGGGTTCGTGCCTATCTGTGCTGGTTTTCTTATTTTAGCGAAGTGCTCCTCGTTTCTATAACGGCTACGTGTCCGTATTCTTACGAGGAGCTGCTTATGCTTATTTTATTTTAGTGAATTGCTCCTCGTTTCTATAACGGCTACGTGTCCGTATTCTTTATGAAGAGCTGCTTGCGCTTTTTTTTTAGCGAAGTGCTCCTCGTTTTTGTAACGGCTACGTGTCTATATTTTTTACGAGTAGCTGTTTGCGCTTTTTTATTTTATTTTAGCGAAGTGCTACTCGTTTCTGTAACGGCTACGTGTTCGTATTCTTACAAGGAGCTGTTTGCACTTTTTTTTTTATTTTAGCGAAATGCTTCTCGTTTCTGTAACGGCTACGTGTCCGTATTTTTTATGAGGAGCTGCTTGCGCTTTTTATTTTAGCGAAATGCTTCTCGTTTCTGTAACAGCTACGTGTCCGTATTTTTTACGAGTAGCTGCTTGTGCTTTTTTCTAGCGAAGTGCTCCTCGTTTCTGTAATGTCTACGTGTCTGTATTCTTTACGAGGAACTGCTTGCGCTTTTTTTTATTTTAGCGAAGTATTCCTCGTTTCTGTAACAGCTACGTGTCCGTATTCTTTACGAGGAGCTGCTTTGCTTTTGCTTCTTTTTTTTAACCCTTTTAGGTTTTGGTATTATTTTCGGTACTGTAAAAACTTTTAAAAAATTTTGTCGGGTACGATTTCATTATATATCGTCCTGACTGCATGCCTCAAAATACAAAACAATGATAACGAAATTGTACATTTTATTTCATTTTGATGCGAGTTGTAGTGTATGTCGAGGATGTCCTGAAAATCTGTAATATCATCGTTGGAGTTTGACATTTTTTCTTTTACTAAAAGTTAGGATGGATTGTCCCCACAAACGGCGCCAAATGTTGGAACCGAATTTACACTTTATTCGGCTCTAACACAAATTCTTTGAATAGTTATTTTTATTTCTCAATGATCTCTATTAAATAAGGGTTGTGCCTCTTTTATACTATAATTCGCAATTAATTTCAAATATACAATTAATTACGGATTTAACGGTTACAACATAATTAATTTTTGAACATTACAATATTGATTATTTTCCGTTACAACATAATTAATTTTTTTGACCATTACGTAATTAAAATAACCGGTTTGACTTCTTTTTGGTTCATCTTGGTCCGGTTAGCAAATTTAGATTTTGGAATTAAATCTGGTGCCCACAAACCGCAAGATGCAGCAACTCGTCCAGATCATGATAGGTTTGTCTCTCCACTTTTCTAGCAATTTGATCTTGCAAACCATCTAAGAATTGAGCTATCAAAGTTTCTTCTGAATCTTCAGTCTCCAACCTGTTTCTAAGCATTTCAAACTCATCAAAGTATTCTTAAACAGATTTAGAACCTTGAGTTAGTTTTCTAAATTTCTTCTGCAACTCTCTGTAGTAGTATGCAGGGACATATCTCCTCCTTAGTTGGAACCTCATGTCTTCCCAAGTAGTGATCTGACCATGTCTATGTCTTTTTCTTTCAGACACATCTCTGTCCCCCCAAGCTAGACCGCTTTCAGTGAGTTGAGCAGTTACTAGAGACACTTTTCTCTGATCTGAGTAGTTGTAATACTCAAATATGTATTCCATACACCTTTCCCAATCAAGGTAGGCATCTGGATTAACCTTTCCAGCAAAGGTTGGTGCTGTGAGCTTTACGTCTCTGTTTCCATGCCAAGATTCTTCAAATCTATCTCTGTCACATTGATATTGTCTTCTTGATCTATGATTATATTCTGGTGGAAAATCATCTTCTAAGTCTGTTATTTCATCCTCCTCATGATTCACACGTTGGGCATTCGCATTTCTGATAGGATTTCTGTGAATTGGTGGTGGTTGTTCTATTCTTGTCATGCGATCTCCTAGGTTCTGAAGTTGAATCTGAATAATAGCAAGCATCTGAGCAACATTCACATCTACTGGTTCTCCCATAGTCACACAATTTGTCTCACACTAAACAAACAGATCAAGTGCAAAAGAAGTCGAATACACACAATCAAAAACAATTTAAAATGGACAGAACTAATTGCAGTAGAAAAGGAAGTCAAATAGACTCAATCAAAACAACTGAAAATTGACAAATCTAGTTGTAGCAGCAAAGGAAGTCAAATAGCCACAATCAAAAACAACTAAAAATTGACAAATCTAGTTACACCAGCAAAGAAGTCGAATAGACACAATCAACACAACTGAAAATCGAGAGATCTAGTTGCAGCAACACAAGATATCAACAACTAATGATGTTACTGGCTTCTAACACACAAAACAACAAAGTGGGGTTCGATTTTTTATGGGTTTTATGAAAAGATGCAGTTTGACAGCAAGTTAACAAAGAAATGACAGAGTAAACGAAAATGGGGGTAGATAAAATTGAATAGGAGCGATTAAGCTCTGATACCAGATGATGCAGGAACAAGAGGACTTGTTCGAGCAAGGGGAACTGCTAGAGAGGCTCTAGCTGGCTGTACAACACTTTCTAGAGACTCAGGAATGATTGGTTGATGGTGACCCTTCAGCTGGTTGTAGAGCACTTTCTGGAGGATCTAAGTGAGGATTGAGTAAAGAGGTGGATCGAGAGACACCACACAGATTATGGAAGGTCTGTGATAAGTCTAGAGCACTCAAGGTTCAAGGATTCTCACACAAGAAGGCTCGAGGCGTCAACTCCTTTCAAAGGAAGAAAAACTAGGTTTTTATTTCATAAAACTTAAGTGATTACATGCTGAAAAGGGACTTTATATAATAGTCTAGCAGCAAGTGCCTTCTAGGGCTGAAAATACATTATAATGGAAGGACTAAAACGAAAATAACAACAAGACATTAGAACCTAATGACGAATAAATATTCTTAAACTTAACAGTCACATTCCTGTAAAAATAAGCAAATAACCTTGTTAATTCAAACATAAAGAATTTTAAATACGCACATTGGTCTCTTGTAGCCCCTTATAATGATTTCTTAAGTTTGTTTAGCAATAATGAACAAGGTTGTATCTCTAAAACCTTGTAAAACTAGAAAGAGTGAAATTGTTGTAGTCTTTAGTTGTTCATAGTTTACTTTTTGTAATTCTTTAGTAAGTTAAGCTTCATGAAATCCTCTATCTTGTATTATTGTTACGAGACTCTCAACAGATTTGTTGAACATCTTACTAAGATTTCTTGTGACTGATCTTGTTATTGCGGCTTGTTTCATAATGGATATATTAATGGACTTTTTATCAGCTTCTAATGAAATAATATCGATGTCCTCATCATCTCATCCCTATCAGATTCCATTAAACGAACCATGTTATCTGCTCCCTACAATATATTGAATCTCGAGAAGACATGTCGAGTAGTTTAGGTTCGACAAAATAATGGATTGCCACAACGAAAAAAGTGTTATGAATTACAAAAAATGTCCAAAAAGTTCATTATTAAATGACTCCCTCGTTTACATGTTGTTTTTAAAGCTTGGCAGGAATATCCATTACCATCTTCATTCTTAATATTACATGTTACTCGATCCGTATTCGCTTGGAAAAAGAGAGCAACCATAGTTTTCGGATCAAAATTATATCATATTTCTATTATCTATAAGTTAGGATCAGGTATCGATAATCGATATTTTAACTTTCTGTTCTATATTTAGATTATTATTTGACACGTAAATAATTTTAAAGGCAATTAATTAAAATAACATTATTTCAAGTTTTGATTTTAAATATAACAATAATCATTTAAATTTTCAAAAATAACATAAATTTAATTAAAATAATTAAAGACTTTTTACTAATGAAAAATATTTAAAACTCTAAATTAGAAAAATTAAACCCAAACAATATGTTTTAATTTTATATATAATTTATTTAAGATAAATAATTATTTTCACATAATAACTTATACTATTTTTAGAATTTTGTTTTTAATATGCTAAATTTAGAAAATAAATTTAAAATAATGATATTTTATTGTATTACTCTAATTTTAAATTGGGCAATTGACTAATTTAGCACTAAATAATGTTTTAGTGACTAAATTAGCATCCCAAACTTAAACTTTCACAAATAGCATTTTTTTAAGTGAAAAAGACTAAAATAACCTTTAACCTAATATTCTGCAAAATTATAAACTGAGCTGGGGGAGTGTAACCACTATACTACTGTAACTAATTGATATATTATCATTTTGTGTAGTATATATCTGTTTTTAATTTAAATAGCAAAATCTTAATACGAGCTGAAGGGGGGGGGATCGAACCCTGGTTCCTTTGAAAGAGAAGGAGTCTGTAACCACTACACTACTGTAACTAATTAACATATAACCATTTTGTGTATTATATATATCTGTCTTTAATTTAAATAACAAAATCTTAATATGAACTCGAGGAGGGGGGGGATCGAACCTTGGACCACTTTTAAAAAGATGGAATGTGTAACCAATACACTACTGTAACTATTTTGTTTAATATATATATCTGTGTTTAGTTTAAATAGCAAAATTTAGGAACTGAACGCTATTGCATAAAAAGCCTCAAAACTCAATATTACATCTAATTGTGTTGAATTCAAGTTTCATAATAAATCTGATATCTAATTGTGCTGGACATTTTTATGTTTTCGTTTATAACTTGTATTTATGATTGTTGAAGGTTGATAAACACTTTTGCTCATGTTTTTTAGATAAACATTTCTTGCTACTGTTAATTAATCATATGCAATTTCACGTTTTAGGAAGAAATTCCTAAAACATAAGATATTATTCCTAAATTTGCATAAAGTATTCCTAAATTATGCATAAAATGTGACTACTAACCTAAATTTAGTAAAGAGTTCTTAATTTTAAGGAAATCTTATCTAAATAAAATAATTAAATTAAAAAAAAAATTAAAAAATATAATATGGGAGATCGAACCATGTACCATGAATTCTAACAAGAAGATGTATAACCAATACGCTATAGTATTCAATCAACATTAATTATCTTGTTTAATATATATGCTTCTGTTCAATTAAAATATAAAAAAATTAAATCAGTTCAGTAGAATCGAACCTTGAACATATGAGTGAAATAAGTAGTGTGTTACCAATATGTTGTGGTAGCTAATTGACATATAAACATTTTATTTTAACTAAATTAGGTTTTCAGCTCTTTGTTTTAATTGGAGGATAGTAAAGTCTTTTTTGATTGGTCAAAATGCTATATTAGTGAATTTTTATATTGGGTGCTATATTTGTCATTAAAACATAATTTAGTGCTAATATAGGGTATTTCTCTTTTAAATTATTTATATATAACATGATTATTATCTACTCTCTGTTTTAAATTTATATCATAACTATGAGTTTTTAGATCCAGAATTTTATTTTTTGTGATCTTTTTTATAAAACTTAATTATGTTACTATTTGAATATTTTAAAATTACCAAATGTAACTGTTTGAATGTAATTCCGAGTAACATGCCAAATTGGATAATCCATGAGTATTCGTTTATTCAACCATTTAGTTCGTATAGTTTTCAATACATTTCAATATTTTAGTTAATGGTTTTATGGGTATACTTTGTGTAGTTAACAATCATTTTTCCAATAAATACAAAAATCTATTATTTGTAAAGATTAGATGGAATAATGAGTATCCCGAAATTCAAGGATCCTTCTTGTCCATTTCTAATTGTTTCACTTTACATCATATACCTGGATAAATAATCTTAATGGAACCAAATAAAAGATTTTAGTTGATATTCGATTATAAAAAAATAATCAATTGAATATTATTTTGAAAAACATACTTATTATTTACTAACTAATTGGATTGAAAATCAAAATAGGATCCGAACAAAACCCAAAAATATTAAAAGCATATCTCTTATCTTCCTTTACACAAGATCCGTATCTTGAATTTACGTATTTTATTCTTTTTCGTTGCACAACACTAACAATACATCATATCATATAATTTTTCGGTATTACTAATTATTTATGTTTATACTATTGATTACAATAAATAGTATGATTTTACGTGTCTGATAAAATGTTACTAAAAAAATTATATCTAATCATACTTAAAATAAAAATTAAATTGATATTTTTCTATAAAAATAAATAATTTAAATTTAAAAAAATATAGTTATTTTTTGTTTAAATGTTAGATTTTTCCAATTAGATTCATTTATTCGGATATATTTGATTATTTTTAAATAAATTTGGATGTATATAATCGAATCAAACGATAACTAGATTCTTTGGTATTTGTATACATAATATGGTTATTATATCATCTTTTTACCAACGTCGACTTTAGTAGGAAAGAAAAAAATACAGTATGTAATAGTTAGACTCAAGTTGAGAAAGTTAAACTTCTTTTTTGTTTTACATACAGCAATTTTTACCATTTTGTTTTTTTTATTTAAATATGATTTGGAATAATAATCCAAAATGAATAATGAGAATAAATGCAATTTTAAAACCATCTATAAATATCTATTCTCAAAATCATCTGGTCAGTTTGCGTTGGTGTCATATCACAAACAATCTGATTTTGACATTGGCCAACTGAAAATGGCACTTCAACTTGTCTTGCTACCTTAATCGGTTCACTACTATAAAGCCATTTCGGGTTGTATGGCATAGGATGTTTCATTATAACAAATCCTAATTTTTTAACTAAGAGAATTTGTAATGTTAGTGCAAGTGCCATTATCTATTATCAAATGACACATTTTGTCTTGGATTGTGCCTTGTGAACGACACAAGTTCTCTGTCTTCCTCGATTGCTTGGGATATAAAGACCTTTTAAATGACTAGAAGGTTTCATCATCAGGGTTGGACAATGATCATCTATTTTGTTTCATCTAGTTCATCCGCATCTAATGAATCGTATCTATTTGGTGTAACGACCATAACTCTTTTGTTGAAGGCATTCCTACCTAGGTGGCCCTTGCCATGTCACTTATAAAACGTTAGTTCATGAGTTCTTTGAATTCCGTAAAACTG
Organism: Pugionium dolabratum; assembly: GCA_018901945.1. NCBI lineage: Eukaryota > Viridiplantae > Streptophyta > Magnoliopsida > Brassicales > Brassicaceae > Pugionium > Pugionium dolabratum. The sequence continues at coordinate 838,838 of JAEVFF010000518.1, forward strand.
ACGTTGCTCAAATGGAGTTTCTTTAGGGTGGTCATGTTTGTCTTTAAACGAGAGTCAATGACCACGACTTTCCCTTATTTAAGGCCGAATGTGGTGCTAGTAAAGTCCATTGGGTTGTGTTTCGGCTCCTTTGGACAGTGGTGGCTTTCTTTTTTTATTTGGTCTTCTACTTGTGTTGCCAAATACAAGTGTTCTTCAAGGTCATGATAAGATTGTCTTTCCATTTTCTTTAGATACGTTCTCGCAAACCATCTGCAAATTGGGCCATCAGAGACTCCTCTTTCTCATCTAATTAACGTTTTTGCATTTCTCTATGATAATGTGGTGGCACATACCTCTTCTGGAAATAAAATTTTATGTCTCTACATTGTTTGACGTAGGATGATCGTGCTGGATTCTCTATCCCACCAAGAAAGGGCATGGTGTGGCTTAGTGGAGCCATTTTAGTAATACATGTGTTTCATTCTCTAAAGCTTATGGGTGTATTTTGTTTAGTATATAATTGAGTTTAGTATAAATATCACTTAATCATTAGTTATGTATGTATGTGTGTCGAAAGGTGTTTGTGAATAATCGTTACTCTATGTGAAGAATCGTAACTCTAAATTTTAAAATAGAGAATTGTGTCTCAAATATAAAAAATCACAATGTTTAGTTAAATGTTTTAAAAGCATATGTTTATTTGTGTTATCTTAATAATATAACGTGTGTTACTTGAAAAAAAAGCAAACACATTTAACATGGTATCAGAGTTCTATTGATCCAAAGGCCAATTCAAATACAAAGACAAACAAAATTATTACAAAAGTTCAAGTAAAAAACAGAGACAATGGAGACAACATCTCATTAAATAATTTTCATATTTGATGGAGAAAACTACGATTTTTTACGTATCAAAACGAAAACAGTATTAAAAACAAAGAAGTGGTGGGAAATAGTTCTGCGTTTAGCATCATCAACTACTTCTAAAAAGGTTTGGGATGCGTTGGAGTCTGAATTTCAAGGAACTCCTCAAGTTTGATTGATAAAACTTTAATCGCTAAAAAGAGAGTATGAAAATTTAAAGATGAATGACGGTGACAACGTCAAACTCTTCATGGGGAAATTGATTGATTTGGGAAATCAATTGAGGGTCCATGGTGAAGAGAAAACAAACTATCATATTGTTCAAAAGATTCTCATCTCTCTTCCTGCAAGGTTCGATAGTATTGTGGTCGTAATGGAGCAAACAAAGGATATGACAATATTGACCGTGTCGGAGTTGATCGAAACTCTTCAAGCGCATGAGAATCGTATTTTTCCAAGATTTGAGAGTTCAACTGAAGGAGCATTTCATGCTCAACCAAGAATGGAAAAATCTGGATTCAAAAAAAGAAAATCACAAAGTTTGTGAACGTCAAGTAAAAGGCAAAAAGTGGTGTGGTGTTTGTAAGAGAGACAATCACACAAAAGCGGATTGTTGGAAGAAACAAAACAAATGTGTTCAACAAAAAATTCGAGGAATAAGGGAGAATGTTACAACTCCGGAAAGGTTGGACATTTTTTAAGGGATTGCCGTTCAAAGAAATATGAACGAGCACAAATGAGTATTGAAGATAAAGAAGAAGAAGATGAAGTTCACATGCTATTTAGTGCAAGTGAAGAGACACCAACAATCATAAGAGAAGAAGTATGGTTGGTAAACAGCGGTTGCACCAATCACATGACGAAAGAAGAGAAATACTTCACAAAATTAGATAGAAGTATTATCGTTCCAATCAAAGTATTGTCATGGTTGCTTGTGAAGAAAGAGAAATGGAGTTAAGGCATAAAATATCTGGTCATATGGGTAATTCAAGAGTACAACAAATGCAAAATAAGAAGATGGTGAATAGTTTACCAAAGTTTCAAGTGAACCGAGATGTGCGTGATGTGGAGCATGTAAGCGTGGAAAACAAACAAGAGATGCATTTCCAAAAGAATCTCTAACAAAGACAAAGGAGAAACTAGAGATTGTTCACACTGACGCTTGTGGACTGGTGCAATCCGAGTCACTTAACGGAAGCAGATACTTCTTATTGTTCGTTGATGATTTTACTCATATGTATTGGATATACTTTTTTAAGCACAAGTATGAAGTATTTGTGATGTTTAAAAAGCTTTTGTGGAGACTCAATAGGGAAATAAGATAAAAATACTTCGATCCGATGGTGGTGGTGAATTTACGTCTAGTGAATTCAATGAATTTTGTTATGAATTGGGGATTAAGAGAAAAGTAATGGTTCTATATTCACCTCAACAAAACGGTGTTGTGGAGCGTAAGAACCGGTCTCTAGTGGAGATGGCACGAACCATGATCATTGATCAAGGTCTTCCTCACAATTAAGTTTTGGGCTGAGGCAGTGTACACATCGGAATACTTGTAAAATCGTCTACCCTCCAATGTCATAGAGGATGATATCACGCCGATTGAGAAGTGGAGTGGCTATAAACCTACAGTTGGACACTTAAAGATTTTTGGAAGTCTATGCTTCGTTCATGTGCCAAAAGAGAAGAGAAGCAAATTAGATGAAAAGGCAAAACGAGGAATCTTCATTGGTTATAGTAGCCAATCAAAAGGATACAGAATACTCGTTCTAGATAATGAGAACGTGGAGATATCCAGAGACGTAACATTTGAAAAAAAGAAAGTAATAGGATTGGGAAAGAAAAGTAGAAGTAAAGAAGAATTTTTTTCTTCCCTTGAATATTCTTCTAAAATCTCTCCAGTTCTTTTTCAACTTGGTGATCATAATAGTAATGAAGAAGAGACTTTGGAACCACCAAAAAAATACAAATCCATGAGTGAAATCATGCTAATAGCACCAAGAGTGGAGGTTAAAGAAATAGCTCAAATAATAGAAGGTTGCCTTCTCGCACATGAAAAACCACAATTTTACAATGAATCTTGTGTCAATAAAGAGTGGAGAAAGGCCTTGAGCGAAGAAATAGAAATGATTGAGAAGAACAAGACATGGAAACTAGTAGACAAGCTCAAAAAGAAAATTTTAATAAGCGTGGATCAATAAGATCAAAATGGATGCAAGGAGAAATCCGATTAAACACAAAGCGAGGCTAGTTGCAAGAGGTTTTTCCCAAGAATAAGAAGTTGATTATCTTGAGACATTTGCCCCCGTTTCAAGACATGACACAATTTGAGCCGTTCTTGCTTTTGCCGCACAAATGAAGTGGACACTTTATCAAATGGATGTGAAGTCGGCTTGCTTTCGCCGCACAAATGAAGTGGAAACTTTATCAAATGGATGTGAAGTCGGCATTTCTCAACGGAGAACTTGAAGAAGAGATTTATGTTGTACAGCCACCTTTATAGTCAAAGGAGAAGAAGACAAAGTACTAAAACTCCAAAAAACGTTATACGGCTTAAAGCAAACCCCTCAGGCTTGGTATGGAAAAATTGATTCGTATTTTCTACAAAATGGCTTTCAAAGGAGTTTGAAAGATGCAACTCTATATGTAATGAAGAAAGCAAAAGACATTTTTATAGTGAGCTTGTATGTGGAAGACATCATCATCACCGGTAACAATACTCAACTCATTAAAAAATTCAAGAAAGATATGAAGTTGGAGTTTGAGATGACAGAATTGGGGTTGTTAAATTATTTTCTTGAAATGAAAATAATTCAAGATGATCGTGGAAATTTCTATTATAAGAAAAATATGCATGCAAACTCATTGAGAAGTTTGGCATGAAAGAGAGCAAGAGTGTAAGTACTCCACTTATACAACACAGCAAGAAGATTGAGAATGATGAAAAATATCGTGAACCAACAAAGTTGTGAAGCATTATTGGTGGATTATTGTATTTATGTGCATCAAGACCAGACTTGATGTTTGCAAGCTCTTATCTCTCGAGGTATATGTCTGCACTACTCATGAAGCACTACCAAGAAGCCAAAAGAGTGTTAAGATATGTGAAAGGCACATCACATTTTGGAGTTCAATTCACTAGTATCAACGATCCGGAGTTATGCGGTTACTCGGACAGCGATTGGGGTGGTTCTAATGAAGATAAAAAAGACTACATCTGGTTACGTGTTTACTCCTGGATATGGAGTGTTTTGTTGGCAGTCAAGTAAGCAAAAAATAGTGAATCAATCAACCGTAGAAGGAGAATACATTGCAGTATGTGCAACAACAAATCAAGCTATTTGGTTACAAAGACTTATGGGAGAAATTGGTTTTGATTTTCAAGATGGTGTTCCTATTTTTGGTGATAACAAATCTGTAATTACAATTAGGAAGAATCCAGTGCAACATCGAAGAACAAATCACATTGAGATTATATCATTTCGTTCAAGAGACAAAACATAAAGGACTTATTCATCTCAAGTATTTTGCAGGAGAAGTTCAACTTGCATACTTGCTTACGAAAGCACTTGGTTTCTCAAGATTTGAAGAACTAAGAAGAAAGTTTGGAGTAATACCGAAATTCAATTAAGAGAGAATGATTATATATAATTGAGTTTAGTCTAAATATTATGTAATCATTAGTTATGTATGTATGTGTATCAAAAAGTGTGTAAAAATTGTGACTCTATGTGAAGAATCGTGACTGTAATAAAAAAAATTGTATCTTGATTATTAAAAGTCACAATATTTAGTTAAGTTTTGTAAAAGTAATAAATATACTTGTGTTTTCTTAATAATATAACGTGTTATTTAAACAAAAAGCAACAACATTCAACATATTTAACCTGCAAAGGTAAAAGTGTTTAGCTTCACATCAGGAGGTGGTTGTTTACTAGGTTCATCATCTCTGATCCTATTGCGGTTTATGGGATCTCTTCTTATGTTGTAATATAGGGTGCTGCTGGATGATCTGGTGGATCTCCATCTTCGATTAGGACTTCATTGCGATCTCTTGGAGCAGTTGGTTGAGGATTAAGGTTTCTCACCAAGTCTTGAAAGTTTCTCCAAATGATCCAGTCTTGTGACACGCACCAAGGTTGGTCTGCATTGTGTCCATGTTGGTTTCAAGGAAATAGAAATCAAAACTTAGAATACAAACAGAACCAAACAAAAGTACAATGCTGTTAGAGATTTTCCTTGATTGAATAAAGTGTTAACGAAAAGTACAATGCTACTGAGTTTTTATAGGCTCAAATACATCACCAACCCAATTAAGTTGGGTTTATGGGCGCTCCTTAGTAAGGCAAAAATAAACCTTTACCTATGACACAAGACTTCTAACAGCATGAAACTTAACAAAAAAAATCAGCTGTAAAAGATAGGATCTTCATCACCATTGATTTTGTCTGCAAGCTTTAATAATAAAGATATATTTGCATATACCCAAGGGAATGAGATATTCTTTAGGTACTTGATGTTTCATGGACATCTAGGATGCTTTGAAATGGATGTAGGGTGGTGATTTTACCATAGAGAGTTATGTTTAGTTGCTGAGGGAAAATAGACATTTTGAAAAAGAAATATTCCTTTCCACTTGATTTTTTTTCTTTTGGTATTTGAATGACTTGGTGCATTCTCAAAGGTTCTACATGGCTTGGAGACTTCATTTGGTTGAAATAAATCTTCAATTTATGAGGTGGATGGTTGGTTTCTTTATTTGGCTCAAAAATGACATGTTTTGAAGATTTTGAAGTTTTCGACAGTTCAAAATTGATTCAGGTCGGGTCATGGATGGTCTAGGCTCCTAGATTGGTCACCTTCGTAGGACATGTTAATTTATAGTTGTGACATACTTGGTTGGTTTGAAATCATCAAACTTGAGCCTAAATGTGTTGTTTTTCTTCTTATTTCTTTAGTTGGGTTGAGAGAAAATAGGCATCAGTAAACACTTCATCTTGCCTTTGTGTTTCTCAAATCAAACAGGTCTCAAAGTTTCTCAAATTATGAATTCTCAATGCCCTTGTGAATATATTGGCTAAGTAATCTTTACTCCTACAATATTGCAGCTGAATGTCTTTGCTTTTCTCTGAACCCATACCAAAATGGTACTTAGACCTAAATGTGACTTACTCTTCTGTGTTGCATTGGATTGTTTTCAGTTGTTATTGTTGATTAATTTTCACAGATTAAGAACTCTCCTCTTAAGTGATGAACCTGAGATCTTCAAGCAGAAAGATGCCTTAGCCATATTGCTTGATCAGATAAAGTCGAATAGTTGTTAGATGCATCAGTCCTCCCACAAGACTTATTGGTATTGTATAACACTCGAGTCAACAAGATCTTGTTCTTTTATTGGTATTCACCTTGAGGTGTCCATGGTGTTTTTTCATGATCTTGTAGTCCTCCATGTTAAACTTTTGTAGTAACTTCTTTGCATAACACTCTTGAGATAGAAAATTCTCTTCTTGATTCTGCACAATCTCTGAAATTTTCTCACTGCAAAACTCATCAGTTATGTTGTACCATAGAGAGCTTTTTGTATACAAAAAACATGGTCTTCCTTTCTTTCTTCTTCAAATCCAAGTGATTGCTTAGCATATATCTCTTTTTTTATAGCTTGCCATTTAGAAAAGCAGATTTAACATCAAACTTGAAATAACTTTCCTTTTCTCTGAGTCGCAATAGCAAGAAGTTATCTGATGGTTTCATGCGTCGAAATTGAGCAAAGTGTTAGCAAGCTGTTTGAAGAAGAGGAGAAAGAAGACGACACTGAAGAAGGTGGAAATAGAGAAGATGGGCATATGGAAGTCACGGGCTTGAAAAGTGAAGAGGAGATGATGCTGGGCTCGAATAATTCAACCCGACAAAGCCCAAGAGACAACACTGCTCAAAGACAAACGGAAAACAGCAGGAAGCGGTTTTAGAACTGCAGACGTACGGCTGTTGGAGCACAGGAACAGAGGTGCAGTCTGAAATTGTACAACCCCTTTAACCCATTACAATAAACGTGTTGACATCTCAATGGGGACACTTGTAGATGGATTAGCTTAGTGTGTTAGGGTTTGAAATTGTCGCCTGCAATATAAAGGCCTTCCCCTGTTTTTCTCTCTACAACTTATGTTTTCAAAAACACAAATCGAATAGGAAGCATTTTTCAATTTTCTCAGTTTCTCTAAATTTCTTTAAGTTCTTCATATGGTATCAGAGGTTCAATAACCTTCACAGGTGCTCTAATGGCCGAAAAACAAAATTTCTATCCTTTTCCATCGAGCATTCACGTTTCGAGCTCGGTCACTATTAAACTTAGTGATACAAAGTATTTGTTGTGGAAAACTCAAATAGAATCTCTTTTTAAGATCTCAAAAATTGATAGGTTTTGTAAATGGACAGATTCCTCCACCACCATTGACGATTGTGAATCAAATGGCAGAAGAACCTATGGAGGTTCCGAATCCTGATTTTGAGACTTGGACCTGCACAGACGAGTTGGTGAAGTCATGGATCTTTGGCACACTCACAGAGGAGGTTCTTGGGTATGTTCACTGCCTAGCTACGTCTCATGATGTGTGGATTTCTTTGGCGGATAACTTCAACAAAAGCTCGGTTGCTAGAGAGTTTGAGTTGAAATGAAAATTGCAACTTTTAACTCTCAAAGGAAGAGAGTTTCTTGCTTATTGTCGCGAGTTTAGAATCATTTGCCATCAACTAAGCTGTATTGGGAAGCCTATTGGGAAGCATATTTACGTTCATGAATGGTTTGGGTAGGGATTATGACTCGATTTGCACTGCTCTTCAAAGTTCCATGTCGCGGCTTCCTGCTCTCTCCTTCACTGATGTTGTGAGTGAGATCTCTGGATATAGTAGTAAGCTTCAGTCATATGAAGCTCCAGCAGATCTCTCTCCCTACATGGCATTTCAATCGAAGACTTTTCAAGGACAAAGAGGGAGAGGAGGCCACACACGGTTCGGAAATACTAGAGGAAGAAGAGGATATACTACACGAGGAAGAGGATTCTCGCAACAAGTTAATAACTCAAGTTGGAATACATCTCAGAGTCCAGCGAGTTCCTTTGGTAATCGCCCTGTTTATCAGATTTGCGGAAAAACAGGGCACACTGCCCTCAAATGCTGGAGCCGCTTTGATAATGCCTTTCAAAGCCAAGACTACCCTCAAGCACTATCTGCTCTTCGTGTGGCTGATGAAAATGGTAAGAAATGGTTTCCAGACTCTGGAGCGACTACTCATATTACGGACAACGTTGCAACCCTTCAAAACTCGGCAGCTTATAATGGGTCAGAAACCGTAATGGTAGGTAATGGAAAAAACCTCCCTATTACACATGTCGGATCAACTGTCATCACAACCTCCACAGGTATTATTCCTCAGAATGATGTATTGGTTTGTCCGGATATCCAGAAATCACTTTTATCGGTTTCTAAATTGTGTCAAGATTATCCATGTGGTGTGTTCTTTGATGCTAATTGGGTATATATTATTGATTTATAAACTCAGAGGGTGGTGACAAAAGGCCCATGCCGTAATGATCTATATGTGTTGAAGAATCGGGAGTTTGAAGCATTTTACTTAAATCGACAAGTGCATGCAACAGATGTAATCTGGCACAAGCGACTTGGCCATGCTAATAATCAGATTCTTCAACACTTAAGAAGCAGCAAGGAGATTGTTTTTAATAAGAGCAGCACCACCTCCATTTGTGAACCTTGCCAGATGGGGAAGATTCTATGTTTACCTTTTTTGAATCATCAACTCATGCTTTGAAACCTTTAGATCATGTGCATTGTGATCTTTGGGGACCCTCCCCTATTGTTTCAGCATAAGGATTCAGATATTATGTTTTGTTTATTGAAAACTTCTCCAGGTATTCTTGATTGTTTCCGTTAAAGGCAAAATCTGATTTCTTTCAAGTTTTTATGGCATTCCAAAAACAAGTGGAAAATCAATTTACCAAGAAGATAAAAGTCTTTCAAAGTGATGATGGAGGAGAATTTGTGAGCAAAATTTTTCGACAACATCTAATAAATCATGGCATTAGACACCTATTGTTATGTCCTTACACACCGGAACAAAATAGGATGGTCGCACGTAAACATCGGTTTGTTACTGAACTTGGGTCATCAATGTTATACGACAACAAGACACCTCTAAAGTATTGGATGGAGGCCTTCTATACGGCTAATTACATCACTAATCTCCTACCAAATGCTTTCTTAAGCTACAAGACACCGACTGAGCTTGCATTAAAACAAAAACTGGATTACTCTCACCTTCGAGTCTTTGGCTCTGCATGTTACCCGTGTCTTTGTGAGTATGCGAGTCATAAGCTTGAGCCACGCTCATTGCAAGGTGTCTTTATCGGTTATCATTCTCAATTCAAGGGTTATTGCTGCCTATTTCCTTTGACTGGCCGAATATATATAACTAGACATGTGATATTTGATGAATCATGTTTTCTTTTGCAGATCGTTATGTGAGTTTGGTTACTCCGTATGTTACGCCTCTCCTCCAAGCGTGGCAAAATATACCTCCACGGCATGAAACAATACCTCAGTTTCTGCCTACGATAACTCAGCAACAACAAATTCAGCAACCAGTGCTCCGGTTATGATACGAGCATGGAAAGCACACAAAAGGAGAAGCTCATGGCTAGGAATGAACCAGTGGAACATGAAGAATCTCTTGCACTACCAGCTGGACAATTAACCTGAGCCAAAGCCAAGAAACTCAAAGAGACAATCAGCCGCATGCTCAACAAGGAGAATGCACAACAAATTCACTTGAGTTTGAATGGAGAAGTGCCTAAAAGCACTCTGATTTTAGTACAAGCTCAAGACAGCATACAAATGAATCACATTACAACCAGCCCAATTTGTTGTTTAAAATCAAAAGGAGTTCAATTAAAAATGCTCAAAATTGGCGTCATCAAAGGGGGGGGAAAATGTCTACATTCATAGTCAAAATAAGAGTTAATGAAGTCAAGGTCTTTGGTCAAGATCTTTGGTCAAGTCTTCCCTTGTAATTGTAACCAATTTAATGTTGTAGGCTCCTCATATTTACGTCCTCTTATAGTATAAATAGGGTATTGACATAGGAAAATCAAATAAGACCTATCTTGACCTACAAGGCAAGTGTGAGCACGAAAATTCAGTTTGAATAACAAGGGAAATGAAAAAGGAGGGGTTATTATTAACCACATGGTTGAAATGGTTAAATAGCTACCTTGGGAGAAGAATCAAGGTGGAAAAGTCATGCCCATGCTGCACACAGTCTTGGCAACAACACCAAACAGTCATGCCCATGCTGCACACAGTCTTGGCAACCACACCAAACAGTCATGCCCATGCTGTCTCCTCTCTTCTCATTGGTTGTTGACAGGCTCCTCCTCTATTCAAACTCATCCACAAGGTTGAATTCGTTTTCTTTTGTGTTCACATTGTAAATCCTCTATAAAAGGGCTGTAAACACTCAATGTATGATATACTCTTAGGAGATTCTTCTCCATAAGTCTAAGTCATTTCTCATTTTCTCATACTTCTCTTTGAGTTTTCAGATTCAATTCTTCACATTTTTCCTCTATAATCTCAATATTCTTACATGGTATCAGAGCATAAGATCATTCTCTTATCTTTTCTACTCAAATCTCTCAGTTTCTAATCTAAAATTCTGTCAAAAATCTCTCAGTCTTTTAGACTAAAAACTCACGGTTTCATTCAACCATAAAAGCTGCTTCCTTTGAGCTCTTCAAAGCCTAACAATGGAGGATACAGTTCAAATTAGTTCCAGCCTGAAACCTACGGTGATAGCAGTAGTTCTCAAAAGCTTGAACTACACATTATGGTCAAGAACCATCAAGACAGCCATTTGTGGCAAAGGACTTTGGAATCACATCTTGGAGGATAACACTCCATCTATAGATGATCCAAAGGAGAAGAAGGATGAGGCAACAAGAAAAGAAGAAGCTAGGTGGTTCCAAGAAGATCAGTCAGTCCTTGGATTCCTCCAAAATTCATTGGACCCATCCATTCTTGAAGCTTATTCACATTGTGAAACTGCCAAGTCTCTTTGGGACACTCTCAAGAGGGGGTATGGGGATGTTTCAAACCTCAGCCGTGTGTATGAGGTTAAGAAGGCTCTCAATGATCTACACCAAGAGGATATGGAGTTCACAAAATTCCTGGGTAGGTTCCAGTCAACATGGTCCGAGCTTGACATGTTGAGACCAAGTTCTATGGATCCAAAGGTGCTTAATGAAAGGAAGGAACAAGACAAGATATTTGGGCTACTTCTCAACCTAAATCCAGCCTTTAAGGATGTGATTAAGTCCATCCTGAGAGAGCCAAAACTCCCTGATTTCGAAGAGGTGTGCTCACGGATTCAAGGGAGCAAGGCAACATTGGTTTGTTTGGTGGTAAAGGAGAACTAGTCATGGCCAACAAAAGCGTGTTTAAGCAAGAGGATAGGAAGAGTGTGATGTGTGAGCATTGTAAGAGGAATGGCCAAATCAAGGACAAGTGCTGGATACTTCATCCTCATCTCAAGCCAAACCGGTTCAAGGATTCAAAGGCTAACATCTCTCAAATGGTTGCGACTGAACCGGCAAGTTCATTCAACCAAGGAGGGGAACTAGCTATGAATGTATCCATGGAGTATGTTAAGAAGAGTGACTTGGAGGATCTCATCAAGGCCTATGCCTCAAAACTCTCCGGTATCACACTCTACTCCCATAAATCGCTTGATAAAACCAGATCATAAGTTGGTAGTGGATTCAGGTGCTTCTCACCATATGATTAGCAATGCTAGGTTGTTAAAGAACATTGAACCATGTCTAGGACAAGTAAATATAGCTGATGGTAAGGGTATTCCAATTGAAGGAACCGGAAAATTAAGACTATTTGACAAAGAAACTAATGCATTCTTTGTACCTAAATTTAAGTCTAATCTAGTTTCTGTCAAAAAGCCTACTAAAGACCTCAATTGCAATGTTACATTTGGGCCTAACAATGTTTACTTTCAGGATATTAAGAGTGGTAAGATACTTAGAGGGGGTGTAACTCAAGATGAGCTCTATGTTCTTGAAGACCCTCCAAGCAATTTGGATTCCTTAGCTTTCAAATCCTGTGTTTTTGCTAATAAAGATGTCTTATGCATGCTAGATTAGGACATCCTCATGCTCGTGCTTTAAGCTTAATAATTCCTAATGTCGCTTATGATCACTCAGTCTGTGAGGCTTGTATCCTTGGCAAACATTGTCGTGTTGTTTTCCCTAAATCGTCTACAATTTATGAGCATTGCTTTGATTTAGTACATTCCGATGTTTGGACCTCACCTTACATGTCTAGAGATAGGAATAAATACTTTGTGACCTTTATAGATGAGAAATCGAAATATACATGGGTTACATTACTTCCATCTAAAGATAGGGTTTATGAGGCATTTATAAACTTTCATAATTATGTTACTAATCAATTCAATGCCAAGATCAAAGTGTTAAGATCAGATAATGGAGGGGAATACACAAGTCAAAGATTCAAAGCTCATCTAAACAAACATGGAATACTACATCAAACTAGCTGTCCACACACACCACAACAAAATGGAGTTGCTGAAAGGAAGAACCGACACTTAATGGAAGTAGCAAGATCCATGATGTTTCATACCAATGTTCCTAAAAGTTTTTGGGGAGATGCAGTCTTGGTTGCTTGCTACCTCATCAATCGGATTCCAACCAAAGTCTTGCAAGATATATCCCCATTTGAGGTACTCAATAAAACTAAAACCTTCCATTGATCATTTACGTGTATTTGGGTGTGTGTGCTTTGTGTATGTTCCAGGTGATCTAAGAAACAAGTTGGAGGCAAAGAGCATCAAGTGTATGTTCCTTGATATTCGACAACACAAAAGGGTTATAAGTGCTATGATCCGAGCAACAACAGGACATATGTGTCTAGAGATGTCAAGTTCATAGAAGAACAAAGCTATTATGATCAGAAAGATTGGGAAGGATTGAAAATTCTCTCAAGGTCACCTTCTGATTTGGCTACGAGTTTGAGGTTTCTCTTGAATCATTTGGGAAATGATCTGCCAAAGGATTCAAGACACGAAGAAACAAGAACCTTAAGTAGTTCACAAGATACCCAAGAGAATGAACAAGGGGTGGTAACTCAAGAACCAACTCCAATCCAAGAAGAAGCTATGGCCCAAAATCAAGAACAAGACGACTTGGAAGTGGGTATAGAGGAACCTATTCACCAAATGGAAGAGGAAACGGTTGTAGAGGAGGCTGCACCACCTGTTCAGCATTTAAGGAGGAGTACTAGACTTAGGAACACTAGGGTATTCTACAACAACCAGGCCGTGGCTCATCCCATACAAGCTGTTTGTTCCCTTGACCTCTTGCCATCTAGTCATCAAGCATTCCTTGGAAAGATTGAACAAAGTCAGATTCCAAGGACTTATGAAGAAGCTGAGAGCAAGAAAGAATGGTTAGATGCAGTAAGAGATGAGAAGGGAGCTATGGAAAGGAATCATACATGGGATATACAAGAACTTCCCAAAGGCAAGAAGGCTGTGAGTTCCAAGTGGGTGTTCACCATCAAGTATAAGAGCAATGGGGACATAGAAAGGTACAAGGCACGTCTAGTTGCAAGAGGTTTCACTCAGACATATGGAGAGGACTATACTGATACATTTGCACCGGTGGCTAAGCTACACACTGTAAGGGTTGTTCTTTCACTAGCTACGAATCTGACTTGGAACTTATGGCAAATGGATGTCAAGAACGCATTCCTACAAGGAGAACTTGAAGAGGAAGTGTATATGACTCCACCACCAGGCCTTGAAGATCTTTGCAAAGAGGGACAGGTTCTAAGACTTAGGAAGGCAATATATGGGTTGAAGCAGTCACCAAGGGCCTGGTATCACAAATTAAGCTCCACACTTACTGATAATGGGTTTAGGAAATCCCATTCAGATCATACTTTGTTCACTCGTCAAAACTCCAAAGGAATCGTGGCGGTCTTGGTTTATGTGGATGACCTTATCATCACAGGAGATGATAAGGAAGGAATTCAGTCCACAAAGGCCTTCTTAAACAGATCATTTGACATCAAGGATCTTGGAGAGTTGAAGTACTTCTTGGGTATTGAAGTGTGTCGGTCTCAAGAAGGGCTCTTTCTATCCCAAAGAAAGTATGCTCTTGATCTGTTGACAGACACGGGAAAGCTTGGGGCTAAACCGGCCAAAACTCCTCTTGAAGATGGCTACAAGGTCAACGGAAAGGGGGAGAAAGCTGATGAGTTATTTAAGGATGTTTCTCAGTATAGGAGACTAGTTGGGAAGCTGATCTACCTCACCCTCACACGACCAGACTTGTGTTTTGCTGTGAATCAAGTAAGTCAACATATGCAAAAGCCTACTGTATATCATTGGAGCATGGTAGAAAGGATCCTTAGATACATCAAAGGATCTCCTGGTCAAGGTATATGGATGGGCAAGAATGGGAACACTGAGATTGTCGGGTATTGTGATGCGGATTGGGCTGGTGATAGGGTGGATAGGAAATCAACCACTGGGTATTGCACCTTCGTTGGTGGGAACTTAGTCACTTGGAAGACTAAGAAGCAGAAGGTGGTATCATGTTCTAGTGCTGAAGCAGAATATAGGGCTATGAGGAAGCTGACAAATGAAGTAACTTGGCTCAAAGCACTCTTGAAAGATTTCGGTATTGCACAACCAGGGCCAATTACCTTCCATTGTGATAATCAGGCAGCCATTCACATAGCTTCAAACTCAGTGTTTCACGAGAGGACCAAGCACATAGAGATCGACTGCCATAAGGTTAGGGAGAAAGTTCAAGATGGAACCATTCTGCCATGTTATACAAGGAGTGAAGACCAACTAGCTGACATCTTCACAAAGGCAGCAAGTCTCAAAGTTTGCAAGAACATCTTTAGCAAACTTGGGCTTGTTGATTTATCACACCCATGATCAAAGGTCTCCTAATCCAAGAGCAACACACTCTTTTTCCCTTATTAAGGTTTTGTCCCAAGTGGTTTTCCTTAATAAGGTTTTTAATGAGGTGTTGCCTTGGGTTCCCAAGCTTAAGACTTTAGGGTGATTCCAAAGTCTTTAGCTTGAGGGGGAGTATTGACATAGGAAAATCAAATAAGACCTATCTTGACCTACAAGGCAAGTGTGAGCACGAAAATTCAGTTTGAATAACAAGGGAAATGAAAAAGGATGGGTTATTATTAACCACATGGTTGAAATGGTTAAATAGCTACCTTGGGAGAAGAATCAAGGTGAAAAAGTCATGCCCATGCTGCACACAGTCTTGGCAACCACACCAAACAGTCATGCCCATGCTGCACACAGTCTTGGCAACCACACCAAACAGTCATGCCCATGCTGTCTCCTCTCTTCTCATTGGTTGTTGACAGGCTCCTCCTCTATTCAAACTCATCCACAAGTTTGAATTCGTTTTCTTTTGTGTTCACATTGTAAATCCTCTATAAAAGGGCTGTAAAGACTCAATGTATATTAAACTCTTAGGAGATTCTTCTCCATAAGTCTAAGTCATTTCTCATTTTCTCATACTTCTCTTTGAGTTTTCAGATTCAATTCTTCACATTTCTCCTCTATAATCTCAATATTCTTTCATTTACTAAATCAGCACCATTGATCACTGTAGAATAATCATCTTAATAACCTTGAGATGTCCGCACCAAATTGTCCGTAAATTTTGATTTAGAGCTCCAAATGACACAAATCCAATGCCCACTTTAAGCTAGCTCAATTTTATATATTGTGACAAAGTGTCTAAATAATCCAATCTATCCCAAACTGGGTGATGCCATGCTTTATGCTTCATTTATTAGCCTTAACTTAATGAGCACCAATGATCAGTTTAAAATGATTACTTTAACTACCATATCAACTTGACATATCCGCCCTAAATCGTTCGTAACTTTTGATTTAGAGCTTAGAATGAGACAAATCCAATGCCCACGTTAAACTAGATCAATTTTCTATATTGTAACAAAACGTGATACATAAATAGATACGAAAAAAGGTCCAAGTAATCCAGTCTATCCAAAACTGTAAAATGGTGTTTATTATGCTTTGTTTATAAGCATTTACTCAATGAGTAGCAATGAACAGTTTAAATAATCATATTAACTAGCCGATCAACTTGACATTTACACACTAAATCTTGTATAACTTTTGATTTTGAGCTCAAAATGAAACGAATTCAATGCCCACGTTAAGCTAGATAAATTTTCTATATTTTAACAAAATTTGAGGCAAGAATAGAGACGACAAAGCATCCAAGTAATCCAATCTATCTAAAACTGTGTCATGCCATGCACTATGATTTATTTATAAGCCTTTACTCAATGAGCACCAATGATCAGTTTAGAATAATCATATTAAGTGGGCTATCAACTTAACATTTCCTCACTAAATCGTCTGTAACTTTTGATTTTGAGCTCAGAATGACACGAATCCAATGCCCACATTAAGCTAGATAAATATTCTATATTTTAACAAAATTTGAAACACAAATAGAGATGACAAATCGTCTAAGTAATCCAATCTATCCAATACTGTGTGATGTCATGCATTATGGTTCATTTATAACCCATTACTCAATGAGCACCAAGGATCAATTTAGAATATTAATATTAATTGGCCGATGAACTTGACATATCCGCCCTAAATTGCCGGTAATTTTGATTTTGAGCTCCGAATGACACGAATCCAACACGAATCCAATACCGAAATTAACCTAGATAAATTTTCTATATTATAACAAAATTTGAAACAAAAATAGAGACGACAAAGCGTCCAAGTAATCTAATCTATCAGAAAACGTGTGATGCCATGCATTATATTTGATTTATAAGTCTTTAATCAATGAGCACCAATGATCAGTTTAGAATGATCATATTAATTGGCCGATCAACTTAACATGTTCGCCCTAAATCGTCCGTAACTTTGTATTTTGAGCTCGGAATGACACAAATACAATGTCCACGTTGACATGTCCGCACAAAATTATCTATATTTTGCCAAATTTGAGATGACAAAGCGTCCAAGTAATCCAATCTATCCCAAAATGCGTGATGTCATGCTTTATGCTTCATTTATAAGGCTTTACTTAATGAGCGCCAATGATCGTTTTAGAATGATCACTTTAACTGGTTGATCAACTTGATATGCTCGCACTAAATCGTATGTAACTTTTGATTTACAGCTTAGAATGACTTGAACCCAATGCCCATTAAGCTAGCTAAATTTTCTATATTTTGCAAAATTTGAGACAGAAATAGAGACAACAATGCGTCCAAGTAATCCAATCGATTCCAACCTGCGTGATGCCATGATTTATGCTTCATTTATAAGCCTTTACTCAATCAGCACCATTGATCAGTTTAGAATAATCATCTTAATTGGCCGATAACCTTTACATGTCCACACCAAATCGTTCGTAACTTTTGATTTAGAGCTCAGAATGATACGAATCCAATCCCCACGTTAAGCTAGCTATATGTTTATATTGTGACAAAATTTGAGACAGAAATAGAGACAACAAAGCGTCTAAGTAATCCAGTCTATCCCAAACTGTGTGAGGCAATGCTTTATGCTTCATTTATAAGCCTTTACTTAATGAGCACCAATGATCAGTTTAGAATGATTACTTTAACTGGCCAATAACCTTGACATGTCCAAACTAAATCGTCCGTAACTTTTTATTCAGAGCTCAGAATGACACAAATCCAATGCCCACGTTAATCTAGCTCAATTTTCCATATTATTACAAAATTTAATACTGAAATCGATACAACAAAGCGTCAAAGTAATCCAATCTTTCCAAAACTGTAAGATGGCGTGCATTATACTTCATTTATAAGCCTTTACTCAATGAGCACAATGATCAGTTTAGAATGATCAACTTGATATGTCCGCACTAAATCGTTTGTAACTTTTGATTTAGAGCTCAGAATGACACAAATCCAATGCCCACGTTAAGCTACCTAAATTTTCTATATTTTGCTAAATTTGAGACAAAAATAGCGACAACAAAGCGTCCAAGTATTCCAATCTATCCAAAACTGTGTGGTGCCATGCATTATGCTTCATTATAAGCCTTTACTCACTAAGCACCAATGATCAATTAAGAGTAATCATATCAATTGGCCGATGAACTTGACATGTATGCACAAAATCGTCCGTAACTTTTGAGTTTAAGCTTAGAATGACTTGAATCCCATTCCCACGTTAAGCTATATAAAGTGTTTATATTTTTAACAAAATTTGAGACAGAGCTAGATATAACAAAGCATCCAAATAATCAAATCTATCCCAAACTGCATGATGCCATGCATTATGCTTAATTTTTAAGCCTTTACTCAATGAGCCCCAATGATCAGTTTAGAATAATCATATTAACTGGCCGATCAACTTGACATGTCCATAGTAAATCGTCCGTAACTTTTGATTTTGAGCTCAGAATGACACCAATCCAATGCGCACGTTAAGCTTGCTAAATTTGCTATATTTTGACAAAATTTGAGACAGAAATAGAGACGATAAAGCATCCAAGTAATCCAATCTATCCAAACCTGCGTGATACCATCCTTATGCTTCATTTATAAGCTTTTATTCAATCAACACCAATGATCACATTATAATAATCATCTAAATTGGCTGATAACCTTGACTTGTCCGCATTAAATCCTCCCTAACTTCTTATTTAGAGCTCAAATGACACGAATCCAATGCCCACGTTAAGCTAGCTCAATTTTCTAAATTTTGACAAAAATTGAGACAAAAATAGAGACGACAAAGCGTCTAAGTAATCCAATCAATCCCAAACATCGTGAGGCCATGCTTTATGCTTCATTTGTAAGCCTTGACTTAATGAGCCCCAATGATAAGCTTAATTGATTACTTTAACTAGCCGAGCAACTTGACATGACTGCAATAAATAATCCATAACTCATAATCACACAAATCCAATGCCCACGTTAAGCTAGCTCAATTTTCTATATTGTAACAAAATTTGAGACCGAAATATATATACTGCAAAGCATCCAAGTATTTCAATCTTTCCCAAACTGTGTGATGCCATGCATTATTCTTCATTTATAAACCTTTACTCAATGAGCACCAATGATCAATTAAGAATAGTCATATTAATTGGCCGATGAACTTGACATGTCTGCACTAAATCATCAGTAACTTTTGATTTTGAGCTCGGAATGAGGCGAATCCAATGCCCACGTTAAGCTAGATAAATTTTCTATATTTTAACAAAATTTGAGACAGAAATACAGACAACAAAGCGTTTAAGTAATCCAATCTATCTAAAATTGTGTGATGCCATGCATTATACTTAATTTATGAGCCTTTACTCAATGAGCATCAATGATCAGTTTAGAATAATCATATTAACAGGCCGATCAGCTTGACATGTCTGCAGTAAATCTTCCGTGACTTTTTATTTTGAGCTTAAAATGACATGAATCCATTGCCCCCACTAAGCTAGCTCAAATTTCTATATTGTGAAATAGTTTGAGACAAAACTAGATACGACAAGGCGTTTAAATAATCCAATCTATCCCAAACTGCATGATGCCATTCATTATGTTTCATTTATAAGTCTTTACTAAATGAGTGTCAATGATCAGTTTAGTATAATCATATTAACTAGCCGATCAACTTGACATTTCTGCAATAAATCGTACGTAACATTTGATTTACAGATCAAAATTACACGAATCCAATACCCACGTTAGGCTAGCTCAATTTTCTAGACCAAAATAGAGACGACAAAGCGTCCAAGTAATCCAATATATCCCTAACTGCGTGATGGCATGCTTTATGCTTCATTTATAACCCTTTACTTAAATAGCACCAATGATCAGTTTATATATAATGAGTACTTTAACTGGCCGATAACTATGACATGTCCGAACCAAATCGTCCGTAACTTTTGATTTATAGCTCAGAATGACACGAAACCAATGCCCACTCTAAGCCAGCTCAATTTTGTATGTTGTGACAAAATTTGAGACAGAAATAAAGAAAATAAAGTGTCTAAGTAATCCAATCTATCCCAAACTGGGTGATGCCATGCTTTATGCTTCATTTATTAGCCTTAACTTAATGAGCAGCAATGATCATTTTAAAATATCCACCCTAAATCGTTCGTAACTTTTGATTTAGAGTTAAGAATGACACAAATCCAATCCCCACGTTAAACTAGATCAATTTTCTATATTGTAACAAAACGTGATACAGAAATAGATACGAAAAAACGTCCAAGTAATCAAGTCTATCCAAAACTGTAAAATGGTGTGTATTATGCTTCGTTTATAAGCCTTTACTCAATCAGCAGCAATGAACAGTTTAGAATAATCATATTAACTGGCCGATCAACTTCACATGTACACACTAAATCGTGTATAACTTTTGAGTTTTAGCTCAGAATGACATGAATTCAATGCCCACGTTAAGCTAGATAAATTTTCTATATTTTAACAAAATTTGAGGCACAAATAGAGACGACAAAGCATCCAAGTAATCCAATCTATCCAAAACTGTGGCATACCATGCACTATGCTTGATTTATAAGCCTTTACTCAATGAGCACCAATGTTCAGTTTAGAATAATCATATTAACTGGCCTATAAACATAACATGTCCCCACTAAATTTTCTGTAACTTTTGATTTTGAGCTCAGAATGACACAAATCCAATGCCCACATTAAGCTAGATAAATATTCTATATTTTAACAAAATTTGAAACACAAATAGAGACGAAAAATCGTCTAAGTAATCCAATCTATCTAATACTGTGTGATGCCATGCATTATGGTTCATTTATAAGCCTTTACTCAACGAGCACCAATGATCAATTTAGAATATTAATATTAATTGGTCGATGAACATGACATATCCGCCCTAAATCGCCAGTAATTTTGATTTTGAGCTCTGAATGGCACGAATCCAATACCGACATTAACCTAGATAAATTTTCTATATTATAACAAAATTTGAAAGAAAAATAGAGACGAAAAAGTGTCCAAGTAATCCAATCTATCAGAAACTGTGTGATGCCATGCATTATACTTGATTTATAAGTCTTTACTCAATGAGCACCAATGATAAGTTTAGAATGATCATATTAATTGGCCGATCAACTTGACATGTTCGCCCTAAATCTTCTGTAATTTTTTATTTTGAGCTCGGAATGACACGAATTCAATAACCATGTTCACATGTCCGCACAAAATTTTCTATATTTTGCAAAATTTGAGATAGAAATAGAGAGGACAAAGCGTCCAAGTAGTCCAATCTATCCCAAACTGCGTGATGTCATGCTTTATGCTTCATTTATAAGGCTTTACTCAATGAGCACCAATGATCGTTTTAGAATGATCACTTTAACTGGCTGATCAATTTGATATGTTCGCAGTAAATCGTATGTAACTTTTGATTTATAACTTAGAATGACATGAACCCAATGCCCATTAAGCTAGCTAAATTTTCTATATTTTGCAAAATTTGAGACAGAAATAGAGACAACAATGCATCCAAGTAATCCAATCTATCCCAACCTGCATGATGCCATGATTTATGCTTCATTTATAAGCCTTTACTCAATTAGAACCATTGATCAGTTTAGAATAATCATCTTAATTGCCGATAAGCTTTACATGTCCGCACCAAATCGTTCGTAACTTTTGATTGAGAGCTCAGAATGACACGAATCCAATCCCCACGTTAAGCTAGGTATATATATGTATATTGTGACAAAATTTGAGACAGAAATAGAGACAACAAAGCGTATAAGTAATCCAATATATCCCAAACTGTGTGATGCCATGCTTTATGATTAATTTATGTCTTCACTTAATGAGCACCAATGATCAGTTTAGAATGCTTACTTTAACTGGCCGATAACCTTGACATGTCCAAACTAAATCGTCCGTAACTCTTGATTTAGAGCTCAGAATGACACAAATCCAATGCCCACGTTAATCTACCTCAATTTTCCATATTGTTACAAAATTTAATACTGAAATCGATACAACAAAGCGTCAAAGTAATCCAATCTATCCAAAACTGTAAGATGGCATGCATTATGCTTCATTTATCAGCCTTTACTCAATGAGCACAATGGTCAGTTTAGAATGATCAACTTGATATGTCCGCACTAAATCGTATGTAACTTTTGATTTAGAGCTCAGAATGACGCAAATCCAATGCCCACGTTAAGCTAGCTAAATTTTCTATATTTTGCTATATTTGAGACAGAAATAGCGACAACAAAGCATCCAAGTATTCCAATCTATCCAAAACTGTGTGGTGCCGTGCATTATGCTTCATTTATAAGCATTTACTCAATGAGCACCAACGATCAATTAAGATTAATCATATTAATTGGCCGATGAACTTGACATGTCCACACAAAATCGTCCGTAACTTTTGAGTTTAAGCTCAGAATGACTCGAATCCAATGCCCACGTTAAGCTAGATAAAGTGTTTATATTTTTAACAAAATTTGAGACAGAACTAGATATGACAAAGCATCCAAATAATCAAATCGATCCCAAACTGCATGATGCCATGCATTATGCTTAATTTATAAGCCTTTACTCAATGAGCCCCAATGATCAGTTTAGAATAATCATATTAACTGGCCGATCAACTTGACATGTCCATAGTAAATCGTACGTAACTTTTGATTTTGAGCTCAGAATGACACGAATCTAATGCACACGTTAAGCTTGCTAAATTTTCTATATTTTGACCAAATTTAAGACAGAAATAGAGACGACAAAACATTCAAGTAATCCAATCTATCCACAACTGTGTGATGCATTGTTGTATGCTTCATTTATAAGCCTTTACTTAAAGAGCACCAATGATCAATTTAGAATGATCATTTTAACTGCCCAATCAACTTGACTTGTATGCACTAAATCTTCTGTAACTTTTGATTTAGAGCTTATAATGACACGAATCCAATGCCCACATTAAGCTAGCTTAAGTTTCTATATTGTAACAAAAATTGAGACAAAAATAGAAACGACAAGCATCCAAGTAATCAAATATATCCAAATCTTTATGATTCCATGCATTATGCTTCATTTAGAGGTCTTTACTCAATGAGCACCAATGATCTGTTTAGAATAATCATATTACCTGGCCGATCAACTTGACTTGTCCGCACTAAATCATCTATAACTTTTGATTTGAAGCTCAAAATGACACGAATCCAGTGCCCACGTTAAGCTATCTCAATTTTCTATATTTTAACAAAAATTGAGAAAAAATAGATATGACAAAGAGTCCATGTAATCCATTCTATCTAAAAACGTGTGATTCCATGCATTATGCTTCATTTATAAGCCTTTACTTAAAGACCATCAATGATCAGTTTAGAATGACCAGTTTAACTGCCCGATCAACTTTACTTGTCCGCACTAAATCGTCCGTGACTTTATATTTAGAGCTTAGAATGACACGAATCCAATGCCCACGTTAAGCTACCACAATTTTCTATATTTTAACAAAAATTGAGACAAAAATAGAGACGACAAAGCATCCAAGTAATCAAATCTATCAAAAACTGTGTGATGCAATGCATTATGATTCATTTATAAGCCTTTATTCAATGAGCACCAATGATCAGGTTATAATAACCATATTAACTAGCCGATCGACATGACATGTCCGAACTAAATCATCCATGACAATTATAAGCCTTTACTTAAAGAGCACCAATGATCAGTTTAGAATAATCATATTAACTGGCAGATCAACTAGACAGGTCCATAGAAAATCATTCATAACCTTTGATTTAGAGATAAGAATGACACGAATCCTTTGCCCATGTTAACCTAGATAAATTTTCTATATTTTAACCAAATTTGACACAGAAATAGAGACCACAAAGCATCAAAGTAATCCAATCTATCCAAAACTGTGTGATGCCATGCATTATGCTTTATTTATAAGCCTTCACTCAAAGAGCACCAATGATCAGTTTAGAGTAACCATTTTAACTGCCCGACCAACTTGACAAGTCGACACTAAATTGTCCGTAACTTTTGATTTTGAGCTCAGAATGATACAAATCCAATGCACACGTTAAGCTTGCTAGATTTTCTATATTTTGACAAAATTTGAGACAGAAATAGAGACAACAAAGCGTCCAATTAATCCAATATTTCCCAAACTGCGTGATTCCATGTTTTATGCTTCATTTATAAGCCTTTACTTAAGGAGCACCACTGACCAGTTTAGAATGATAACTTTAACTGCCCAAGCAACATGTCCGCAATAAATATTCTATAGTTTTTGATTTAGAGCTCAGAATGACACGAATCCAATATCCACGTTAACCTAGCTCAATTTTCTATTGTAACAAAATTTGAGACAAAAATAGAAACGACAAAGTGTCCAAGTAATCCCAAACTCTGTGATGCAATGCATTAGGCTTCATTTATAAGCCTTTACTCAATGCACACCAATGATCAGTTTAGAATGATCAGTTTAGAGTGATCAATTTAACTGGCCGATCAAATTGACATGCCCGCATTAAATCGTCCGTAACTTTTGATTTAGAGCTCAGAATGACACCAATCGAATGCCCACATTAAGCTAGCCCAATTTTATATATTGTCACAAACTTTAAGACAAAAATAGAGACAACAAAGCGTCCAAGTAATCCAACCTTTCCCAAACTTTGTGATGTCATGCTTTATGCTTCATTTGTAAGCCTTTACCTGAAGAGCATCAATGATCAGTTTAAAATATATCTTTAACTGGCCGATAAACTTGACATCTCTGCACTAAATCGTCTATAACTATTGATTTTGAGTTCAAAATGACATGAATCCAATGCCTATTTTAAGCTAGCTCACTTTTCTATATCGTAACGAATTTTGAGAATGACAAAGCGTCCAAATAATCCAATGTATCCAAAACTGTATGATGTCATGCATTATGCTTCATTTAGAAGCCTTTACTCAATGAGAACCAATGATCAGTTCAGAATAATCATATTAACCGGCCGATCAACTTGACAAGTCCACACTAAATCATCCGTAACTTTTGATTTTGAGCTCATAATGATATGAATCCAATGTCCACGTTAAGGTAGCTACAATTTCTATATTTTAACAAAATTTGAGAAAGAAATAGAGATGACAAAGTGTCCAAGTAATCCAATCTATCCGGAACTGCGTAATGCCATGCTTTATGCGTCATTTATAAGCCTTTACTTAAAGAGAACTAATGATCAGTTTAGGATGATCACTTTAACTGGCCGATCAACTTGACATGTCCGCACTAAATTGTCTGTAACTTTTGATTCAGAGCTTAGAATGACACGAATCCAATGCCATGTTAAGCTAGCTTAATTTTCAATATTGTAACAAAATTTGAGACAGAAATAGATACGACAAAGCGTCCAAGTAATACAATAAATCCAAAATTGTGTGATGCCATGCATTATCCTTCATTTAGAAGCCTTTACTCAACAAGCACCAATGATAAGTTTAGATTAATTGGCCGATCAACTTGACATGATCGCACTAAATCGTCCGTAACTTTTGATTTAGAGCTCAGAATGACACGAATCCAATACCCATGTTAAGCTAGCAAAATTTCCTATATTTTGCAAAATTTGAGACTGAAATAGAGACGACAAAGCGTCCAAGTAATCCAATAAATCCAAAACTGTGTGATGCCATGCATTATACTTCATTTATAAGTCTTTACTCAATGAGCACCAATGATCAATTTAGAATAATCATATTAACTAGCCAATCAACTTGACATATCCGCCGTAAATCGTCTATAGCTTTTGATTTTGAGCTCAATATAACACAAATCCAATGCTCACGTTAACTTTGCTAGATTTTCTATATTATCACAAAATTTGAGACGTAAATAGAGATGACAAAGCGTCCAAGTAATCCAATATATCCCAAACTGCGTGATGCAATGTTGTATTCTTCATTTATAAGCCTTTACTTAAAGAGCACCAATTATCAGTTTGGAATGATAACTTTAATGGCCTATCAACTTGATATGTCTGCACTACATCGTCTGCAACTTTTGATTTAGAGCTAAGAATGACACGAATCCAATGTCCATGTTAACCTAACTATATTTTCTATATTGTAACAAAATTTGATACAAAAATAAATATGACAAAGCGTCCAAGTAATCCTATCTATCCAAAACTGTGTGCTGCCATGCATTATGCTATATTTATAACCATTTTCTCAATCAGCACCAATGATCAGTTTAGAATAATCATATTAACTGGCCGATAAACTTGACATTTCCGCACTAAATCGTTCATAACTTTTGATTTAAAGCTCAGAATCACACGAATCCAATGCCCAAGTTAAGAGCTTAATTTTCTATATTGTCACAAAGCTTGAGAAAAAAATAGATACGACAAAACATCCAAGTAAACAAATATATCCAAAACTGTGTGATGCCATGCATTATGATTCATTTGGAAGTCTTTACTCAATGAGCACCAATGACCACTTTAGAATAATCATATTAACTAGCCGATCAACTTGACATGTCCGCTGTAAATTTTTCGTAACATTTGATTTTGAGCTCATAATGAAACGAATCCAATCTCCACATTAAACTAGCTCAATTTTCTATATTTTGACAAAATTTGAGGTAAAAATAGAGACGACAAAGCATCCAAGTAATTCATTTCTCCCAAACTGTGTGATGCAATGTTGTATGCTTCATTTATAAGCCTTTATTAAAGGAGCACCAATGATAAGTTTAGAACGATAATTTTAACTGGCCGATCTACTTGACATGTCTACACTAAGTTGTCCGTAACTTTTGACTTATAGCTCAGAATGAAACGAACCCAATGTCCACGTTAAGATAGCTCAGTTTTCTATATTATAAAAAAATTTGAGACAGAAATAGATATGAAAATGCGTCCTAGTAATCCAATCTATCAAAACCTGTGTGATGCCATGCATTATGTTTCATTTATAAGCATTTACTCAATGAGCACCTATGATCAGTTTAGAACAAGCATATTAACTGGCCGATCAACTTGACATGTCCGCACTAAATCATCCGTAACTTTTGATTTTGAGCTCCGAATGACACGAATCCAATGCTCTGTTAATCTAGCTCAATTTTCTATATAGTAACATCATTTGACACATAAATAGATACGACAAAGCGTCCAAGTAGTCCAATTAATCCAAAATTGTTTGATGCTATGCATTATGCTTCATTTAGAAGCCTTTACTTAATGAACATCGATGATCAGTTAAGAATAATCATATTAACTGGCCGATCAACTTGACATGTCCGTATTAAATCGTCTGTAACTTTTGATTTAGAGCTCAGAATGACACGAATCCAATGCCTACATTACGCTAGCTAAATTTTCTCTATTTTGCAAAATTTGAGGCAAAATTAGAGACGACAAAGCGTTCAAGTAATCCAATAAATATTAAACTTTGTGATGCCGTGCATAATGTTTCATTTAGAAGCTTTTACTCAATGAGCACCAATGTTCAGTTTAAAATAATCATATTAACTTGCTGATCAACTTGTCATGTCCGCACTAAATCATCCGTAAATTTTAATTTGGAGCTCAGAATGACACGAATCCAATGCTCACGTTAAGATAGCTAAATTTTATATATTTTGCAAAATTTGAGACAGAAATAGAGGCAACAAAGCGTCCAAGTAAGCCAATCTATCCCAAATTGCATGATGTCATGCTTTATGCTTCATTTATAAGCCTTTACTCAACCAGCACCATTGACCTGTTTAGAATAATCATCTTAACAGGCCGATTAACTTGACAAGTCTGCACCAAATCGTCCGTAAATTTCGATTTAGAGCTCAGAATGACACGAATCCAATGCCCAAGTTAAGCTAGCTCAATTTTCTATATTGCCACAAAATTTGAGAAAGCAATAGAGAGGAAAAAGCGTCTAATTAACCCAATCTATCCCAAACTGCGTGATGCCATGCTTTATTCTTCATTTATAAGCCTTTACTTAATGAAGTCCAATAATCAGTTCAGAACAATTTCTTTAATTAGCCGATAAACTTTACATGTCCGCACTAAATCGTCCATAACTTTTGATTTAGAGCTCAGAATGACACAAATCCAATGCCCACGTTAAGCTAGCTCGATTTTCTATATTGTAACCAAATTTTCGACAAAAATATATATACGACAAAGCGTCCAAGTATTCCAATCTATCGAAAACTATGTGACGCCAATCATTATGCTTTATTTATAAGCCTTTACTCAATGAGCACCAGTGATCAATTTAGAATAATCATATTAATTGGCCGATAAACTTGGCGTGTCCGCACTAAATTGTCTATAATTTTTGATTTTGCGCTTGGAATGACACGAATCAATTGCCCACTTTAAACTAGCTAAATTTTCTATATTTTGAAAAATTTGAGACAGAAATAGAGACAACAAAGCATTCAAGTAATCCAATCTATCCTAAATTGCTTGATGTCATGCTTTATGCTTCATTTGTAACCTTTACTTAAATAGCCGTAGTGATCAGTTTAAAATGACCACTTTAACTGGCCGATCAACTTGACATCTCCGCACTAAATCGTCTATAACTTTTTATTTAGAGATCAGAATGACACGAATCGAATGCCCATGTTAAACTAGCTCAATTTTCTATATTATAACAAAATTGGAGACAGAAATAGAGATGACAAAGCGTCCAAGTAATCCAATCTATCCCAAACTGCGTGATGCAATGTTGTATGCTTCATTTATAAGCGTTTACTTAAAGAGCACCAATGATCAGTTTAAAATGATAACTTTAAATGGCCGATCTACTTGATATGTTTGCATTAAATCGTCTCTAACTTTGGACTTAGAGCTTAGAATGAAACGAATCCAATGTCCACGTTAAGCTACCTCAATTTTCATTATTGTAATATAATTTCAGACAGAAAAAATACGACAAAGTGTCCAAGTAATCTAATCTATCCAAAACTGTGTCAAGCCGTGCATTATGTTTCATTTATAAGCATTTACTCAATGAGCACCAATGATCAATTTAGAATAATCATATTAACCGGCCGATCAACTTGACATGTCCGCACAAAATCGTCCGTAACTTTTGATTTAGAGCTTAGAACGACACAAATCCAATACCACATTAATCTAGCTCAATTATATATATTGTAAATAATTTGAGACAAAAATAGATACGACAAAGCGTCCAAGTAATCGAAGTAAATCCAAAACTATGTGATGCCATGCATTATGCTTCATTTAGAAACCTTTAAAAATTAACACCAATTATCAGTTTAGAGTAATCATATTAACTTGCCTATCAACTTGAAATGCCGCACTAATCATCCGTAATTTTTGATTTAGAGCTCCGAATGACACGAATCCAATGCCCACGTAAAGCTAGCTCAGTTTTCTATAATTGAACAAAATTTGAGACAAAAATATATATACAACAAAGCCTCAAAGTATTCCAATCTATTCAAAACTGTGTGATGCCATGCTTTATGCTTCATTTATTTGCCTTTAATCAATGAGCACCAATGATCAATTTAGAAAAATCATATTAACTGGCCGATGAACTTGACAGGTCCGCACTAAATCGTCAGTAACTTTTGATTTTGAGCTCAGAATGACACGAATCGAATTCCCACGTTAAGCTAGAATTGTTTTTATATTATAACAAAATTTGAGACCAAAATAGATATGACAAAGCGTCCAAGTAATCGAGTCCATCCAAAACTGTGTGATGTCATGCATTATGTTTCATTTATAAGCCTTTACTCAATGAGCACCAATGATCAGTTTAAAATAATCATATTAACTGGCCGATAAACTTGACAAGTCGGCATTAAATCATACGTAACTTTTGAGTTATAACTCAGAATGACACGAATGCAACGCCCACGTTAAGCTAGTTCAATTTTCTAAATTGGGAAAAATATTGGGAGAGAAATAGATATGAAAAAGCGTCCAAGTAATACAATCTATCCCAAACTGCGTGAATCCATGCATTATGCTTCATTTATAAGCATTTACTCAATGAGCACCAATAATCAGTTTAGAATAATTATATTAACTGGTCGATCAACTAGACAAATCCGCACTAAATTCGTAACTTTTGAATTACAGCTCAGAATGACACGAATCCAATGCCCATGATAAGCTAGTTCAATTTTCAATATTTTGACAAAATTTGAGATAGAAATAGATACGACAAAGCATTCAAGTAACCCAATATATCCCAAACTGCGTGATTTCATGCATTATTCTTCCTTTATAAGCTATTACTCAATGAACACCAATGATCAGTTTTGAATAAACATACTAACTGGCTGATCAACTTACATGTCCGCCCTATATTATCCGTAAATTTTGATTTAGAGCTCCGAATGACATGAATCCAATGCCCACGTTAAGCTAGCTCAATTTTCTATATTTTTAAAAAATTTGAGACCGTGATAGATACGACAAAGAGTCCAAATAATTCAATCTATCCAAACTGCATGATGTCATGCATTATGCTTCATTTATAAGCCTTTACTAAATGAGCACCAATGATCAATTTACAATAATCATGTTAACTAGCCGAACAATTTGACATGTACGAACTAAATGGTCCATAACTTTTAATTTAAAGCTCAGAATGACACGAATCCATTGCCCACATTAAGCTAGCTCAATTTTCTATATTGTGGCAAAATTTGAGACAGAAATAGATACGAAAAAGCATCCAAGTATTCCAATTAATAACAAACTGCGTGATTACATGCATTATTCTTCATTTATAACCTATTACTCAATGAGCACCAATGATCAGTTTAAAATGACCATTTTAACTAGGTGATCAACTTGACATGGCTGCACTAAATCGTCTGTAACTTTTGGGTTATAACTCACAATGACACGAATCCAATGCCCACTTAAGCTAGTTCAATTTTCTATAATGTAAAAATTTGAGACAGAACTTGATACGACAAGGCATCCAAGTAATCCAATCTATCCCAAACTGCATGATGCCAGGCATTATGCTTCATTAATAAGCCTTTACTCAATGAGCACCAATGATCAGTTTAGAATAATCATATTAACTGGTCGATATCCTTGACATGTCTGCACTAAATCGTCTCTCAATTTTGATTTAGCGCTCAGAATGACACGAATTCAACACCAACGTTAAGCTGGCTCAATGTTCTATATTGTCACAAAATTTGGGATAGAACAAGATAAGACAAAGCATCCAAGTAATCTAATCTATCCAAACTGTGTAATGCCATGCATTATGTTTCGTTCATAAGCCTTTACTCAATGATCACCAATGATCAGTTTAAAATAGTCATATGAACTGGCCGATCAACTTCACATATCTGCACTAAATCGCCTGTAATTTTGATTTAGAGCTCAGAATGACATGAATCCAATGGTCACGTTAAGCTAGCTCAATTTTCTATATTTTGACAAAATTTGAGACTGGAATAGAGATGACAAAGCGTCCAAGTAATCCAATTTATCCAAACTGTTTGATGCCATGCATTATTCTTCATGTATTAGCTTTTACTCAATGAGTAGCAATGATCAGTTTAAAATGATCATTTTAACTGGCCGATCAACTTCACATGTCTGCACTATATCATCCGTAACTTTTGAGTTATAACTCAGAATGACCTGAATTCAATACCCACGTTAAGCTAGTTCAGTTTTCTATATTGTGAAAAAAATTGAGATAGAAATAGATACGACAAATCATCCAAGTAATACAATCTATCCCAAACTGTGTGAATTCCATCCATTTTGCTTCATTAATAAGCCTTTACTCAATGAGCTCCAATGATTAGTTTAGAACAATCATATTAACTGGCTAATCAACTTGACATGTCGTCACTAATTCATTCGTAACTTTTGATTTAGAGCTTAGAATGAGACAGATCCAATGCCCACATTAAGCTAGATTATTTTCTATGTTGTGACAAAAGTTGAGACAGAAATAGATACGACAAAGCGTCCAAGTAATACAATCTATCTCAAACTGCGTTAATCCATGCATTATGCTTCATTTATAAGCCTTTACTCAATGAACACCAATGATCAGTTTAGAATAATCATATTAACTGGTCGATCAACTTGACAAGTCTGCACTAAATCATCCGTAACTTTTGATTACAGCTCAGAGTGACACAAATCCAATGCCCATGATAAGCTAGCTCAATTTTCTATAGTTTGACAAAATTTGAGATAGAAATAGATACGACAAAGCATCCAAGTAACCAATGATCCGTTTTGAATGATCACTTTGACTGGCCGATCAACTTGACATGTCCGCACTAAATCGTCTGTAACATTTGATTTAGAGCTCAGAATGACACGAATCCAATGGCCACGTTAACCTAGCTCAAATCTCTATTTTCCGACCAAATTTGAAAAAGAAATAGAGACGACAAAGCGTCCAACTAATCCAAGCCATCCCAAACTGCTTGATGCCATGCATTATTTTTCATTTATAAGCATTTACTAAATGAGCACCATTAATCAGTTTAGAATGATCATTTTACCTGGCCGATCAGTTTGACATGTCCTCACTAAATGGTGTGTAACTTTCGATTTAGAGCTCAGAAACACAAGAATCCAATGCCCACGTTAAGCTAACACAATTTTCTATATTGCAACAAAATATGAGAAAGCAATACATACAACAAAGCGTCCAAGTAATCCAATTTATCCAAAACTGCGTGATGGAATGCATTATGCATCATGTATAAGCCTTTACTTAATGAGCACCAACTATCAGTTTAGAATGATCACTTTAACTGGCCAATCAAGTTTACATGTCCGCACTAAATCGTCTGTAACTTTTGATTTAGAGCTCTGAATGACACGAATCCAATGCCCACGTTAAGCTAGTTCATGTTTCTAAATTTTGACAATGTTTGAGACAAAATAGATACGACAAATCGTCCAAATAATCCAATACATCCCAAACTACGTGATGTCATGCATTATCTTTAATTTATAAGCTTTTACTCAATGAGAACTAATGATCAGTTTAGAATGATCATTTTAACATGCCGATGACTTTGTCATGTCTGCACTAAATCGTCCATAACTTTTGATTTATAGCTCAGAATGACACGAATCCAATACCCACATTAAGCTAGTTCAATTTTTTATATTGTGACAAAATTTGCGATAGAACTAGATATGAAAAATGCATCCAATTAATCCAATCTATCCAAAACTGTTTGATGCCATGCATTATGCTGCATTTATAAGCCGTTACTTAATGAGCACCAATGATCAGTTTAGTATGATCACTTTAACAAGTCGATCAATTTGACATGTCCGCAAAAAATCATTCGTAACTTTTGATTTAAAGCATAGAATGACACGAATACAATGATCAGATTAAAATAATCATATTAACTGACCGATCAACTTGACAAGTCTGCACTAAATCATTCGTAACTTTTGATTTAGAGTTCATAATTACACGAATCCAATGCCCATGTTAAGCTAGGTCAATTTTGACAAAATTTGAGACAAATATAGATAAAACAAAGCATCCAATTAATCCAATCGAACACAAGCAGCGTGATATTATGCATTATTCTTCATTTATAAGCAATTACTCAATGAGCACGAATGATCAGTTTAGAATGACTATTTTAACTCGCAATCAACTTGACATGTCTGCATTAAATCGTCCGTAACTTTTGGGTTATAACTCACAATGACACGAATCCAATGCTCACGTTAAGCTAGTTCAATTTTCTACATTGTGAAAAATTTGAGACAGAACTAGATACGACAAGGCGTCCAAGTAATCAAATCTATAAGCCTGCGACTGCGTGATGCCACACATTATGCTTCATTTATAAGCCTTTACTCAATGAGTATCAATTATCACTTTAGAATTATCATTTTAACTCGCCGATCAAATTGAAATGTCTCCACCAAATCGTATGTAAATTTTGATTTATAGCTCAAAATGACACGAATCCAACGCCCACATTAAGATAGATAAATATTCTATATTGTGACAAAATTTGGTATATAACTAGATACGACAAAGAGTCCAAGTAATCCAATCTATCCCAAACTGCGTGATGCCATGAATTATGCTTCATTTATAAGACTTTTCTCAATGAGCACCAATGATCAGTTTAGAATAATCATATTAATTGACCGATCAACTTCACATGTACGCACTAAATCATCAGTAAATTTTGATATAGAGCTCAGAATGACATGAATCCAATGGCCACGTTTAGCTAGCTCAATTTTCTATATTTTGACCGAATTTGACACAGAAATAGAGATGACAAAGCGTCCAAGTAATCCAATCTATCTAAACTGCTTGATGCCATGCATTATTCTTCATTTATAAGCTTTTACTCAATGAGCACCAATGATCAGTTTAAAATGATCATCTTAACTGGCCGATCAACTTCACATGTTTGCACTAAATCGTCTGTAACTTTTGATTTAGAGCTCAGAATGACACGAATTCAATGCCCACGTTAAGATAGCTCAAATTTTTATATTGATAAACTTTGAGAAAGAAATAGATACGACAAAGCATCGAAGTAATCCAATCTATCACAAATTGCGTGATTCCACACATTATTCTCCATTTATAACCTATTATTCAATGAACACCAATGATCAGTTTATTATGATCATTTTAACTGGCCAATCAAATTGACATGTATGTATTAAATTGTTGGTAACTTTTCGGTTATAACCCACAATGACACGAATCCAATGCCCACGTTAAGATAGTTCAATTTTCTATACTGTGAAAAAATTTGAGACGAAACTAGATACGACAAGGCATCCAAGTAATCCAATCTATCGCAAATTGCATGATGCCAAGCATTATGTTTCATTTATAAGCATTTACTCAATGAGCACCAATGATCATTTTAAAATAATCATAATAACTGACCGATCAACTTGACATGTCAGCACTAAATCGTCCGTAAATATTGATTTAGAGCTCAGAATGACACAGATCCAATACACACGTTAAGCTAGCTCATATTTCTATATTGTGATAAATTTTGAGACAGAAAGAGATACAATAAAGCGTCCAAGTAATAAAATCTCTCGCAAACTACGTGAATCCATGCATTATGCTTCATTTATAAGCGTTTACTCAATGAGAACCAATGATCAGTTTAGAATAATCATATTAACTGGCCGATCAACTTGAATGTCCGCACTAAGTCATCCGTAACTTTTGATTTAGAGTTCAGAATGACACGAATCCAATGCCCATGTTAATCTAGCTCAAGTTTCTATATTTTTGACATAATTTGAGAGATTAATAGATACGACAAAGCATCCAAGTAATCCAATCTATCATAAACTACGTGATTCCATGCATTATTCTTCATTTACAAGCTATTACTCAATGAGCACCAACGATCAGTTTAGAATGATAATTTTAACTGGCCGATCAACTTAACATGTCTGCCATAAATCGTCAGTAACTTTTGGGTTATAACTCACAATGACACGAATCCAATGCCCATGTTAATCTAGTTCAATTTTCTATATTGTGACCAAATTTGAAATAGAACAAGAAATGACAACGCTTCCAAGTAATCCAATCTATCCCAAACTGTGTGATGCCATGCATTATGCTTCATTTATACGCCTTTACTCAATGAGCACCAATGATCGGTTTAGAATAATCATATTAACGGGCTGATCAACTTCACATGTCTGCACTAAATCGTTCGTAAATTTTGATTTATAGCTCAGAATGATACGAATCCAATGGTCACGTTTAGCTAGCTCAGTTTTCTATATTTTGACAAATTTGAGACAGAAAGAGATATGACAAAGCAAACAACTAATCCAATCTATCCAAACTGCTTGATACCATGCATTATTCTTAATTTATAAGCTTTTACTCAATGAGCAGCAATGTTCAATTTAAAATAATCATATTAACTTGCCGATAAACTTGATATGTCTAAACCAAATCATCAGTAACTTATGATTTAGAGTTCAGAATGACACGAATCAAATACCCATGTTAAGCTAGCTCAATTTTTTACATTTTCACAAAATTTGAGACAGATTTAGATAAGACAAAACATCAAAGTAATCCAATCTATCACAAACTGCATGATTCCATGCATTATTCTTCATTTATAAGCTATTACTCAATGAGCACCAATGATCAGTTTAGAATAATCATTTTAACTGGCTGATCAATTTGACATGTCTGCATTAAATCCTCCGTACCTTTTGGGTTATAACTCACAATGACACGAATCCAATGCTCACGTTAAGCTAGTTCAATATTCTATATTGTGATAAAATTTGATACAGAACTTGAGACAACAAGGCATCCAACTAATCAAATCGTTCCCAAACTGCGTTATGCCAGGCATTATGCGTCATTTATAAGCCTTTACTCAATGAGCATCAATGACCCATTTAGAATGATTAATTTAACTCGCCGATCAACTTGAAATGTCTCCACTAAATCTTCCGTAAGTTTTGATTTATAGCTCAAAATGACACAAATCGAATGCCCACATTAATATAGATAAATTTTCTATATTGTGACAAAATTTAGGATATAATTAGATACGATAAAAAGTCCAAGTAATCCAATCTATCCCAAACTGCATGATGCCATGCATTATGCTTCATTTATAAGACTTTACTCAATGAGCACCAATGTACAGTTTAGAATAATCCTATTAACTAACCGATCAACTTCACATGTACGCCCTAAATTGTCCATAAATTTTTATTTAGAGCTCAGAATGACATAAATCAATGGCCACGTTTAGCTAACTCAAATTTTCTATATTTTGATGAAATTTGAGATAGAAATAGAGATGACAAAGCGTCCAAGTAATCCAATCTATCCAAACTGCTTGATGCCATGCATTATTCTTCATTTATAAGCTTTTAATCAATGAGCACCAATGATAAGTTTAAAATGATCATTTTAACTGGCGGTTCAACTTCATATGTTTGCACTAAATCGTCCGTAATTTTTGATTTAGAGCACATAATGACACAAAATCAATGCCCACGTTAAGATAGCTGAATTTTTTTTTATATTTTGATAAACTTTGAGACAGAAATAGATACGACAAAGGGTGTAAGTAATACAATGTATCCAAAACTTCGTGAATCCATGAATTATGCTTCATTTATAAGCATTGACTCAATCAGCACCAATGATAAGTTTAGAATAATCATATTAACTGGCCGATCAACTTGACATGTCCGCACTAAATCATCTGTATCTTTTGATTTATAGCTCAGAATGACACGAATCCAATGCCCACGTTAAACGAGTTCAATTTTCTATATTTTGATAATATTTGATACAGAAATAGATACGACAAAGCGTCGAAGTAATCCAATCATTCCCAAACTGCATGATGCCATGCATTATGCTTCATTTATAAGCCTTTACTCAATGAACACCAATTATCGGTTTAGAATAATCATATTAACTGGCCTATTAACTTTACATGTCTGCACTAAATCGTTCGTAAAATTTTGATTTAGAGCTTAGAATGATACAAATCCAATGGTCACGTTTAGCTAGCTCAGTTTTCTTTATTTTTAAAATTTTGAGACAGAAATTGATATGACAAAGCGTCCAAGTAATACAATCTATCCAAACTGCTTGATACCATGCATTATTCTTCATTTATAAGCTTTTACACAATGTTTGCACTAAATCGGCCGTAACTTTTGATTTAGAGCTCAGAATGACACGAATCCAATGCCCACGTTAAGATAGCTCAATTTTTTATATTTTGATATACTTTGAGACAGAAATAGATACGACAAAGCGTTCGAAAAAATTCAATCTATCCCAAACTGTATGATGCCATGCATTATGCTTTATCTATAATCCTTTTGTCAATGAGCACCAATGATCAACTTACAATAATCATATTAACGGGCCGATAACCTAGACAAGTCCACACTAAATCGTCTGAAAATTTTTATTTAGAGCTCAGAATGACACATATCAAATGTCCACGCTAAGCTAGCTCATTTTCCTATATTGTGACAAAATTTGAGACTGAAATAGATACGCAAAGCATCCAAGTAATACAATCTATCCCACACTGTGTGAATCTGTGCATTAAGCTTCATTTCTAAGAGTTTACTCAATGAGCGTGAATGATAAGTTTAGAATAATCATATTAACTGGCCGATCAACTTGTCATGTCCACACTAAATCATACGTAACTTTGGATTTTGAGTTCAGAATGACACGAATCCAACGCCCATATTAAGGTAGCTCAATTTTCTATATTTTGATGATATTTGAGACAGAAATAGATACGAAAAAAGCATCCAAATAATTCAATCTATCCCAAACTGCATGATGCCATGCATTATGCTTCATCTATAAGCCTTTAGTCAATGAGCACCAATGATGAGTTTACAATAATCATATTAACTGGCTGATCAACTTGATATTTCCGAACTAAATCACCCATAACTTTTAATTTTGAGCTCAGAATGACACGAATCCAAATTCCACGCTAAGCTAGTTGAATTTTCTATACTGTGACAAAATTTGAGATAGAACTAGATACGACAAGTCATCCAAGTAATCCAATCTATCTCAAACTCCGTGATGCTAGGCATCATGCTTCATATATAAGCCTTTACTGAATGAGCACCATTGATCAGTTAAGAATAATCATATTAACTAGCTGGTCAACTTGACATGTCCGCACTAAATCGTCCGTAAATTTTGATTTAGAGCTCAGAATTACACGAATCCAATATCCACGTTAAGCTAGCTCATTTTCTATATTGCGACAAAATTTGAGGCAGAAATAGATACGACAAAGTGTGTAAGTAATATAGTCTATCCCAAACTGCGTGAACCGATGAATTATGCTTCATTTATAAGGCTTTACTCAATCAGCATCAATGATATAAGTTTAGAATAATTATATTAACTGGCCGACCAACTTGACATGTCCACACTAAATCATCTGTAACTTTTTATTTAGAGCTGGAAATGACACGAATCCAATGCCCACGTTAATCGTGCTCAATTTTCTATATTTTGATAAAATTTGAGACCGAAATAGATACGAGAATGCCTCCAGGTAATCCAATATATCCCAAACTGCGTGATGCCATGCATTATGTTTCATTTATAAGCCTTTACTCAATGAGCACCAATGATTGGTTTAAAATAATCATATTAACTGGCCGATTAACTTCACATGTCCGTACTAAATCGCCCATAAATTTTGATTTACAGCTCAGAATGATACGAATCCAATGGTCACGTTTAGCTAGCTCAAGTTTCTATATTTTGACAAAATTTGAGACAGATTTAGATGTGACAAAGCATTCAAGTAATCCAATCTATCACAAACAGCGTGATACTATGCATTATTCTTCATTTATAAGCGCTATTACTCAATGAGCACCAATATCAGTTTAGAATGATCATTTTAACTGGCCGATCAAGTTTACATGTCTGCATTAAATCGTCTGTAACTTTTGGGTTATAACTCACAATGACACGAATCCAATGCTCACGAAAACTAGTTCAAATTTCTATATTGTGACAAAATTTGAGATAGAACTAGATACGACAAGGCGACCAAATAATCAAATCTATCCCAAACTGCGTGATGCCAGGCATTATGCTTCATTTATAAGCCTACTCAATGAGCATCAATGATCACTTTAGAATGATCATTTTAACTAGCCGATCAAGTTGAAATGTCTCCACTAAATCGTCTGTAAATTTTGATTTATAGCTCAAAATGACACGAATCCAATGCCCACGTTAAGAAAAATAAATTTTCTATATTGTGACAAAATTTAGAATATAACTACATACGACAAAGAGTCCAAGTAATAATATTAACTGGCAGATCAACCTCACATATCCGCACTAAATCGTTCCTCAATTTTGATTTAGAGCTCAGAATGATACGAATCCAATGGTCACGTTTACCTAGCTCAGTTTTCTATATTTTGAAAAATTTGAGACTGAAATAGCTATGACAAAGCGTCCAAGTAATCCAATCTATCCAAACTGCTTGATACCATGCATTATTCTTCATTTATAAGCCTTTACTCGATGACCACCAATGATCACTTTAAAATTATCATTTTAACTGATTAACTTCACATGTCTGCACTGAATCGTCCGTAACTTTTGAGTTATAACTCAAAATGACACAAATCTAATGCCCACGGTAAGCTAGTTCAATTTTCTATATTGTGACAACATGTGAGACAAAACTAGAAACGACAAACCATCCAAGTAATCCAATATATCCCAAACTGTGTGATGCCAAGCATTATGCTTCATTTATAAGCCTTTACTCAATGAGCACCAATGATCAGTTTAGAATAATTATATTAACTGGCCGATAACCTTGACATGTCCGCACTAAATCGTCCATAAATTTTGATTTAGACCTTAGAATGACATTGATCAATTGCCCACGTTAAGCTAGCTCAATTTTCTATATTGTGATAAAATTTTAGAGAGAAATAGATACGACAAAGCGTGCAAGTAATACAATCTATCCCAAACAGCGTGAATCCATGCATTATGCTTCATTTATAAGCGTTTACTCAATGAGCACCAGTGTTAGTTTAAATTAATCTTATTAACTGGCCGATCAACTTGACATGTCCGAACTAAATCCGTAATGTATGATTTAGAGCTCTGAATGACACGAATCCAATGCCCATGTTAAGCTAGCTCAATTTTCTATATTTTTGACTAAATTTAATATAGAAATTGAGAAGACAAAGCATCCAGGTAATCCAATCTATCCTAAAATGCATGATGCCTTGCTTTATGATTCATTTAAAAGACTTTACTTAATGAGCACCAATGATCAGTTTAGAGCTCAGAATGACACTAAATTGTCCGTATTTGTTTATTTAGAGCTCAAAATGACCATGTTAATCTAGCTCAATTTTCTATATTGTGACAATTTTTGAGTCAAAATTAGATACGACATGACAATTTTCTACATTACGTCCAAGTAATCCAGTCTATCCCAATAGCGTGATGCCATGCATTATTCTTTATTTATAAGCTTTTACTCAATGATCATTTTAACTGGCCGATAACCTTGACATGTCAGCATTAAATCGTCCATAACTTTTTGGTTATAACTCACAATGACACGAATCCAATGCCCACGTTAATCTAGTTCAATTTCCAATACTATGACAAAATTTCAGATAGAACTAGATACTACAATGCATCCAAGTAATCCAATCTATCCCAAACTCCGTGATGCCAGACATTATGCTTCATTTATAAGCCTTTACCCAATGAGCACCAATGATCAGTTTAGAATAATCATATTAATTGGCTGATCAACTTTACATGTCCGCACTAAATCGTCCGTAAATTTGGATTTAGAGCTCATAATGACACGAATACAATTCCCACATTAAACTGATTTTCTATATTGTGATAAAATTTGAGAGAGAACTAGATACGACAAAACGTCCAAGTAATCCAATCTATCCCAAACTGTGTGATGCCTTGCATTATGCTTTATTTTTAAGCCTTTACTCAATGAGCTCCAATGGTCAGCTTAGAATAATCATATTAACTACCCGATCAACTTGACATGTCTACACTAAATCGTCTATAAATTTTGAGTTATAACTCAGAATGACACGAATCCAACGCCCACGTTACGCTAGCTCATTTTTCAATACTGAAACAAAATTTGAGACAAAATAGATACGACAAAGCATCCAAGTAATACAGTCTATCCCTAACTGCATGTATCCCTGCATAATGTTTCATTTATAAGCCTTAACTCAATGAGCACCAGTGATCAGTTTAGGATAATCATATTAACTGGCCGATAACTTTGACATGTCCTCATTAAATTGTCCATAAATTTTGATTTAGAGCTCAGAATGACATAGATCCATTGCCCACGTTATGCTAGCTCATGTTTCTATATTGTGAAAACATTTGAGGCAGAAATAGATACGACAAAGCGTTCAAATAATACAATCTATCACAAATTGCATGATTTCATGCATTATTCTTCATTTATAAGCTATTACTCAATGAGCACCAATGATCAGTTTAGAATGATCATTTTAAGTGGCCGATCAAATTGACATGTTTGCTGTAAATCGTCTGTAACTTTTCATTTAGAGCTCAGAATGACACAAATCCAATGCCCACGTTAAGCTAGCTCATTTTTCTATATTGTGACAAAATTTGAGACAAAAATAGATACGACAAAGTGTTCAAGTAATACAATCTATCACAAACTGCGTGATTTCATGCATTATTCTTCATTTATAAGCTATTACGCAATGAGCACCAATGATCAGTTTAGAATGATCGTTTTAACTGGCCGATCAAATTGACATGTCTGCTGTAAATCGTCTGTAACTTTTCATTTAGAGCACAGAATGACACAGATCCAATACCCACGTTATGCTAGCTCATTTTTCTATATTGTGACAAAATTTGAGACAGAAATAGATACGACAAAGCGTTCAAGTAAGACAAACTATCCCTAACTGCTTGAATCCATGCATTATACTTTATTTATAAATATTTACTCAATGAGCACCAATGATAATTTTAGAATAATCATAAAAACTGGTCGATCAACTTTATAAGTCCGCACTAAATCATCCGTAACTTTTGATTTAGAGTTCAGAATGACACAAATCCAATGCCCATGTTAAGCTAGATCAATTTTTTATATTTTAACAAAATTTGAGGCAGAAATAGATACGACAAAGCATCCAAGTAATCAAATCGATCACAAACTGCGTGATTCCATGTATTATTCTTCATTTATAAGCTATTACTCAATGAGCATCAATGATCACTTTAGAATAATAATTTTAACTGGCCGATAAACTTGACATGTCTGCCCTAAATCGTCTATAACTTTTGGATTATAACTCACAATGACACGAATCCAATGCCCACGTTAATCTAGTTCAATTTTCTATACTGTGACAAAATTTAAGACAGGATACGATAAGGTATCCAAGTAATCCAATCTATCCCAAACTCCGTGATGCCAAACATTATATTTCATTTATAAGCTTTTACCTAATGAGAACCATAGATCAGTTTAGAATAATCATATTAGCTGGCTGA
Organism: Pugionium dolabratum; assembly: GCA_018901945.1. NCBI lineage: Eukaryota > Viridiplantae > Streptophyta > Magnoliopsida > Brassicales > Brassicaceae > Pugionium > Pugionium dolabratum. The sequence continues at coordinate 881,972 of JAEVFF010000518.1, forward strand.
TCAACTTGACATGTCCGCGCTAAATTGTTCATAAATTTTGATTTAGACCTTAGAATGACACGATTCCAATGCCCACGTTAAGCTAGCTCAATTTTCTATATTGTGGCAAAATTTGAGACAGAAATAGATACGAAAAAATATCGAAATAATCCAATCTATCCTGAACTGTGTGATGCCACACATCATTATTCATTTAAAAGATTTTACTCAATGAGCTTCAATGAGAAGTTTAGAATGATCATTCGAACTCGCGGATCAACTTGACATGTCTGCAATAAATCGTCCGTCACTTTTGATTTATAGCTTAGAATGTCACGAACCCAATGCTCCCGCTAAGCTAGATAAATTATCTATATTGTGACAAAATTTGGGATAGAACTAGATACGATAAAGCGTACAAATAATCCAATCTATTCCAAATTGCGTGATACCATGCATTTATATTCATTTATAAGCCTTTACTCAATGAGCACCAATGATTAGTTTAGAATAATCATATTAACAGGATGATCAACTTCACATGTCCGCAGTAAATCGTCCGTAAATTTTCATCAGAATGACAGGAATCCAATGACGCCGTTTAGCTAGCTCAATTTTCTATTTTTTTGAAAAAATTTGAGACAGAAATAGAGATGACAAAGCGTCCAAGTAATCCAATCTATCCAAACTGCTTGATGCCATGCATTATTTTTCATTTATAAGCTTTTACTCAATGAGCACCAATAATCAGTTTAAAATGATCATTTTAACTGGCCGATCAACTTCACATGTTTGCACGAAATCGTCCGCAACTTTTGAGTTATAACTCAGAATGACACGAATCCAATGCCCACATTAAGCTAGTTCAATTTTCTATATTGTGACAGAATTTGAAACAGAACTAGATACGATAAGCCGTCTAAGTAATTCAATCTATCCCAAACTGTGTGATGCTTTGCATTATGCTTCACGTATAATCCTTTACTCAGTGAGCTCTAATGGTCAGTTTAGAATAATGATATTAACTGGCCAATCAACTTGACATGTTTACACTAAATTGTCTGTAACTTTTGAATTATAACTCAGAATGACACGAATCCAATGCCCACGTTAAGCTAACGCATTTTCTATATTGGGACGAAATTTGAGACAGAAATAGATACGACAAAGCGTCCAAGTAAATCAATCTATCCCAAACTGAGTGAATTCATGCATTATGTTTCAGTTATAAGCATTTACTCATTGAGCACCCATGATAAGTTTGGAATAATCATATAAACTGGCCGATCAACTTGACATGTTTACACTAAATTGTCTGTAACTTTTGAATTATAACTCAGAATGACACGAATCCAATGCCCATGTTACGCTAACTCATTTTTCTATATTGTGACAAAATTTGTGACAGAAATAGATACGACAAAGCGTCCAAGTAATACAATCTATCCCAAACTGAGTGAATTCATGCATCATGCTTCATTTATAAGCATTTACTCATTGAGCACCCATGATAAGTTTAGAATAATCATATAAGCTGGCCGATCAACTTGAAAAGTCCGCACTAAATCATCCGTAACTTTTGATTTAGAGTTCAGAATGACATGAATCCAATGCACATGTTAAGCTAACTCAATTTTTTATATTTTGACGAAATTTGAGACAGAAGTAGATACGACAAAGCATCCAAGTAATCCAATCTATCACAAACTGCGTGATTCCATGTATTATTCTTCATTTATAAGCTATTACTCAATGAGCACCAATGATCAGCTTAGAATGATAATTTTAACTGGCCAATCAACTTGGCATGTATGCCCTAAATCATCTGTAACTTTTGGGTTATAACTCACAATGACATGAATCCATTGCCCACGTTAATCTAGTTAAATTTTCTATACTGTGACAAAATTTGAGATAGAACAAGATACGACAAGGCATCCAAGTAATCCAATCTATCCCAAACATTATACTTCATTTATAAGCCTTTACCTAATGAGCACCAATGATCAGTTCAGAATAATCACATTAACTGGCTGATCAACTTGACATGTCAGCACTAAATTGTCCACAAATATTTATTTAGAGCTCCGAATGACATGAATCCAATGCCCACGTTAAGCTAGCTCAATTTTCTATATTGTGGCCAAATTTGAGACTGAAATAGATACGACAAAACATCCAAATAATCCAATCTATCCCGAACTGTGTGATGCCACGCATTATTCTTCATTTATAAGCTTTTACTCAATGAGCTTCAATGAGTAGTTAAGAATGATCATTTTAATTCACGGATCAACTTCAAATGTATGCATTAAATCGTCTGTAACTTTTGATTTATAGCTCAGAATGACATGAATCCAATGCTCCCGCTAAGCTAGATAAATTATCTATATTGTGACAAAATTTGGGATAGAACTACATATGACAAAGCATACAAATAATCCAATCTATACCTAACTGCGTGAATCCATGCATTATGCTTCATTTATAAGCATTTACTCAATGAGAATCAATGATCAATTTAGAATAATCATAATAACTAGCCTATCAACTTGACATGTCCACACTAAATCGTTTGTAACTTTTGATTGAGATCTCAAAATGACACGAATCCAATGCCCATGTTAAGCTAGCTCATGTTTTCTATATTTGACCAAATTTGAGACATAAATAGATACGACAGGGCATCCATGTAATCCAATCTATCACAAACTGCGTGATTCCATGCATTATTCTTCATTTATAAGCCATTACTCAATGAGCACCAATGATCAGTTTAGAATGATCATTTTAACTGAACGATCAACTCGACATGTCTACACTAAATTGTTTGTAATTTTTTGGTTATAACTCACATAGACACGAATCCAATGCCCACGTTAGGTTAGTTCAATTTTCTATGCTGTGAGAAAATTTGAGACAGAACTAGATACGACAAGGGGTCCAAGTAATCCAACCTATTCCAAACTACGTGATGCAAGGCATTATGCTTCATTTATAAGCCTTTACTCTATGAGCACCAATGATCATTTTAGAATAATCATATTAACTGACCGATCAACTTGACATGTCCAATCAGAATTGTCCATAAATTTTGATTTAGAGCTCAGAATGACACAAATCAATTGCCCAAGTTAAGCTAGCTCATTTTTCTATATTGTGACAAAATTTGAGACAGAAATAGATACGACAAAGCGTCTAAGTAATACAATCAATCCCAAACTGCGTGAATCCATGCAATATGCTTCATTTATAAGCGTTTACTTAATGAGCACCAATGATCAGTTTATAATAATCATATTAACTAGCCTATCAACTTGAAAAGTCCGCACTAAATCATCCGTAACTTTTGATTTAGAGTTCAGAATGACATGAATCCAATGACCATGTTAAGCTAGCTTAATTTTCTATATTTTGACAAAATTTGAGACAGAAATAGATAAGAAAAAGCATCTAAGTAATCCAATCTATCCAAAACTCTGTGATGCAATGCATTTTGCTTCATTTATAAGCCTTTACCCAATTCGCACCAATGATCAGTTTACAATAATCATATTAACTGGCTGACCAACTTGACATGTCCGCACTAAATCGTCCGTAACGTTTTATTTATAGCTCAAGATGACACGAACCCAGTGCCCACATTAAGCTAGTTCAATTTTCTATATTGTGACAAAATTGGAGACAGAACTATACACGACAAAGCGTCCAAGTAATCCAATCTATCTGAAACTGTGGGATGCCTTGCATTATGCTTAGTTTATAAGCCTTCACTCAATAAGCTCCAATGGTCAGTTTAGAATAATCATATTAACTGGCCGATCAACTTGACATGTCTGCCCTAAATCGTCTGTAAATTTTGAGTTATAACTCAGGAGGACACGAATCCAATGCCCACATTAAGCTAGTTCAATTTTTTATATTGTTGCAAAGTTTGAGACAGAACTAGATACGACAAAGCGTCCAAGTAATCCAATATATCATAAACTGTGTGATGCCATTCATTATGCTTCATTTATAAGCCTTTACTCAATGAGCAGCAATGATCAGTTTAGAATAATCATATTAACTGGCCGATAACCTTGAGATGTCTGCACTAATCTGTTGAACATGACGCTATCGTGCTCCTCGATCTATTCTTTGACTCAGTCTCTCAATACTAAGCACACCAAGCAAACCAAATTCATCATCATCATCCTCTTCATCATCATCCAATATCCATCTTCTAACCATCTGAAAAATATATTGAAAATACAAAAATTATATAAGGCTAAAACATAATTGTAAACCAAAAGACATGTGCTGTTATATACCAAATTATATATATAAACTGAAATCATAATCCAAAACATTTAAAAAGTTCATAGTAGTTAAAAAAGTTAATTTTATCATCATAGTACTTAAGCTAAAATATTAAACCATAAAAACATAAACAAAAGCTAATCATCAAGTTTTCTCCCGGTCCTATGCTCCAAATAGTTGATCTTATCTTCAGCAATAGAAAACGCTACAAAGCCTTGGCGATTCGCTGCATCATCTAAAAGATGGTCAATCGATGCTCGGTGAAATGGAGACCACTTCCTCACTCCAGGCAATTCATTAAGTATCTCAACTACACGTTCAACGCCAGAAGCATACTCACGCTCGAGCATTTGTTCTACTATTTTGTTCTTCTTCTCTAGAATTTCATTGCGTTCAACACAAGCCTTTATAACTACATCTTTCTCTTTGCGCTTCTTTGTTTTTTTGAACTTCCAGCTTGGGCTTGTGGATCTGCCGCATATCTATATCAATAGAGTCACCTTCATCTTCATTATCTCCATCCACTCGAGAATTTAAACTAGCTTCACCTTGCTGAGCACTCCATACTTCTGCTCCAGTTATTACTATAGTACCAAACTCCTCTTCAAACACATCCAGATTGGAAATCAATTTGTTTTTGTATTTTCTAGCTTCAGGCCATTCCTATAATAGAAACAAAGATATTGTATATGAGCAAAGATACGTACATATTACAATTAACGAATTTGATTATTAATTCTATACAAAAAATTAAAAAGCTATTATTCAATAGAAATTACCTTTATACGTTCCTCCCACCAATCATCTGACATGTTTATTCTTTCCATAGCATCATATCCAAGTCCCTTTCTATTCTGAGTTAACCTCTTGAATTTATCGTATACGTTTTTACTAGTATCGTACTTGTTTTTGAAATGTTTCCATTGGAGGAGTGGTTTCCCAAATCTCTCCTCAAACTTCTTCATAATGGAGTCTTTTCCAGTTTGATTCATTCCAATTTTGGGCTTGTTTACTTTTCTTTTCTCATCCGCATAAAGTTGAAAAAAGTACCGACATCCTTCATCGGTCCAATTCTAAAAACAATATATAAAATTAGCTACAAATCAGCCAATAAATAACTTATAATTTACTTACATCAATAGCCATCTTAAATTGAGGATTTGACTGATGTTTTTATCCTTTAAAGCTACTGTAAAAAAAGAAAATATGGTTAAAGAGAGGACAAACCACAGAAAATTGCTTTCAAAATTGCATCCATCTTCCAAAAAGAAAATTGCAGCAAACTACAAAAAGAAAACTGCACAAAACTGCAAAACTTATTTTATCCACCTGCATTAGCTGTTGATCTGGAGAAAATTCAAAACTTAAAACTATAAAAGATGTTGATTAAAAAACAATTTAGCTCAGTTTTTATACGTAGACATTAATATTAAAAGTTTCTCAAAAATACTCACAAATTCTCACAAATTCAACACATCCCACTATGAATCCCACTATGAATCCCACTACGAATCATTAACTACCCAATGAAACTCACAAATTCTCCAAGAAGAGTAAGCATCTACATTGGCTATTACTTAAACTAATGATTCAACCATGATACCTTATTAAAATCTATCACAAAAAAGTTTAGTGTTACTGATGAAATGCTATAGAACCAGAGAATAAAGTTGATACGAAAAGAACACAAAACTTGGGAATAATCAACTTATGCCAACACCCTTACAAGGCAGTTCCACTCAACGCCAAATACAAACAAAACAAACCTACAACCACGCAAAGTTACTATCCCCAAATAAACGTAACTTTTTTGTTAGTTTGGGATTCAAGGAGAAGCTCCCAATCCATAACAACCTGAAATTTCAAACTCAGAAACACAGATCCTCATGTTACTCTTTTTCATGTTCTTTCAGTTCACTACATTGAAACAGACTTGTGCTTACGCAGCCCCGTTCACAATTGAGTTGCATTTCAAAAGCACACAAGCAACCCCAAGATTCAAAGACTACTTAGAAACACAGATCCAAAGTTTACTCTTTTTCTATTTTTTTTCAGTTCAGCTACTAACCAAGCAAGGCTCAAATATCTACCATCAAGTTCACAATTCAATTCGATTTCAAAAGCAATCATATATTACTTAAACATAAGCAAAATCATTTTAAACGCTGCTCAGGGCTCATCATTTTCAATCATGTAACAAATCTATCCATTTTACAGGGTAAGGTGATAAATAGAATCACCAAAAGTGATCTTAGTGAAAACACCCTGAAACCATTACTTAATCAAAATGTGACCCTTTGCCTTGTTTAATGCCACACAGACTAAACCATTTAACGGAAACACAAAAAACTGATCTCTTTCAGCTTCTCCATTTCACAAGTATACTTTTCGACACCCCTATTTTGAGACGCATTTAAATCAGTTGCTCAAAATCATGTGCAGTCAGCACAGTGAATCTGAGCCTCTGTTAAAATCTCTTTCCAACATATGATTCACACGTAAACTCCAAAAGAAACGCTTTGAAAAATTAACTCAGAAAAGGCAAAATCAACAAGACTACAAAGTCACTTTCAAAATGGTGGAGTTTGACTTCCTTCGTCTTGCTTCGTTTTCCCCAGATAACCAAAAACAAACAAATCTTCAGGGAGAAACGAAAACGTGAGAAGAAAAAGGCGAATTTGCATTCTTACTTTACCGGTGTGCGGCAAAAGTGTGTGGCGAAAGAATAAGAAAACAGATTTAGGGTTAGGTTTTTATATGTAATTATCATTAGAAATAGGGGCACTTTCGTCATTTATGGGTTCTATCGCAATTTTTTGACCGCAACGCTAAAATTTAGTGGTGATTAAAATTTTATGTCGCCGGTTACTACGCTAGACTGCAGCGTTTGACCGCAAGAAGCTGCAGTGTGCAAACAAATACCGTTTTGCCGCAAGACGCAACCACGGCTTCTTGCGGCTGCGAAACGAACAGCACTATCGTGACAAATTTTGAGACAAAAATAGATACGACAAAGTGTCCAAGTAATCCAATCTATCCCAAACTGCATGATGCCATGCATTATTTTTCATTTATAACCTTTTACTCAATGAGCACCAATGATCAGTTTAGAATGATTATTTTAACTGGCCGAGCAACTTGACATGTCTGAACTAAATCGTCCATAACATTTGATTTATAGCAAAGAATGACACGAATTCAATGCCCACTTTAAACTAGTTCAATTTTCTATATTGTGACAAAGTTTGAGACAGAACTAGATAGGACAAAACATCCTAGTAATCCAATTTATCCCAAACACCGTGATACCATGCATTATGCTTCATTTAGAAGCCTTTACTCAATGAGCAACAATGATCAGTTTAAAATAATCATATTAACAGGCCGATCAATTTGACATGTCCACACTAATTGGTCCATAACTTTTGATTTAGAGCTCAGAATAACACGAATCCAATGCCCACGTTAAGCTAGCTCAATTTTCTATATTTTGACAAAATTTGAGACATAAATAGATACGACAAAGCGTCTAAGTAATCCAATCTATCCAAAACTGTGTGATGCCATGCATTATACTTCCTTTATTAGTCTTTACTCAATGAGAACCAATGATCAGTTTAGAATATTCATATAAACTGGCCGATCAACTTGACATGTCCGCATTAAATCGTCCATAACATTTGATTTGAAGCTTTGAAACACATGAATCCAATGCATTATTCTTCATTTATAAGCTTTTACTCAACGAGCACCAACAACCAGTTTAGAATGATCATTTTAACTGACCGATCAACTTGACATGTCTTAACTAAATAATCCATAACTTTTGATATGTAGCTCAGAATGACATGAATCCAATGCCCACATTAAGTTAGTTCTGTTTTCTATATTATGACAAAATTTGACACAGAAATAGATACGACAAAGTGTCCAAGTAATCCAATCCATCCCAAACTATGTGATGCCATGCATTATTTTTCTTTTATAAGATTTTACTCAATGAGCACCAATGATCAGTTTAGAATAATTATATTAATTGGCCAATCAACTTGACATATCCACATTAAATCACTCGATACTTTTGATTTTGAGCTCAGAATGACATGAATCCAATGCCCACGTTAAAAAACCTCAATTTTCTATATTGTGACAAAATTTGAGATAGAAATAGATACGGCAAAGCGTCCAAGTTATCCAGCTCATCCCAAACTGTGTGATACCATGCATTATTCTTCATTTATAAGCGTTTACTCAATGAGCACCAATGATCAGTTTAAAATGATAATTTTAACTTGCCACTCAACTTGACATATCCGCACTAAATCGGCCGTAACTTTTTATTTAGAGTTCAGAATGACAAGAATCCAATGCCCACATTAAGCAAGCTCAATTTTCTATATTTTGAAAACATTTGAGACAGAGATAATGATCCAGTCTATCCAAACTACTTGATGACATACTATTAAGCAAGCTTCATTTATAAGTCTTTACTTAATGAGCACCAATGATCCGTTTATAATGATCACTTTAACTGGCCATTCAACTTGGCATGTCTCCACTAAATCGTCCATAACTTTTGATTTGTAGCTCAAAAAGACATGAATCCAATGCCCACATTAAGCTAGTTCAATTTTCTATATTGTGACAAAATTTGAGACAGAAATAGATACAAAAAATCATCCAAGTAATCCAGTCCATCCCAAACTGTGTGATGCCATGCATTATTCTTCATTTATAAGCGTTTATTCAATGAGCACCACTGATCAGTTTCGAATGATCATTTTAATTGGCCGATCAACTTGACATGTCTCCACTAAATCGCCCATAACTTTTGATTTGTAGCTCAAAATGACATGAATCCAATGCCCTACATTAATCTAGTTCAATTTTCTATATTGTGACAAAATTTGAGACAGAAAAAGATACGACAAAGCATCCAAGTAATCCAATCAAGCCCAAGCTGCGTGATGCCATGCATTAGTTTTCATTTATAAGCTTTTACTCAATGAGCACCAATGATCAGTTTGGAATAATCATATTAACTGCCCGATCTACTTGATATGTCCACACTAAATCATCCGAAACGTTTTACTTAGAGCTTATAATGATACGAATCGATTGCCCCTGTTAATCAAGCTCAAATTTCTATATTTTTGATAAAATTTGAGAAAGAAATAGAGACGACAAAGTGTCCAAGTAATCCAATCTATGCAATCTACTTGATGCAATGCTTTATGCTTCATTTATAAACCTTTACTCAATGAGCACCAATCATCAGTTTAGAATGATCATTTTAACTCGCCAATAACCTTGACATGTCTACACTAAATCGCCAGTAACTTTTGATTTAGAGCTCAGAAACACACGAATCAAATGCCCACGTTAAGCTATCTCAATTTTCTATAGTGTAACAAAATTTGATACCGAAATAGATACGACAAAGCGTCCAAGTAATCCCATCTATCCAAAACTTTCTGATGCCATGAATTATTTTAATTGGCCGATCAACTTGACATGTCTGCATTTAATATTCCATAACTTTTGATTTGTAATTCAGAATGACACGAATCCAATGCCCACATGAAGCTAGTTCAATTTTTTATATTGTGAAAAAATTTAAGATAGAAATAGATACGAAAAAGCATCCAAGAAATCCAATCCATCCCAAAACGCGTGATGCCATGCATTATTTTTAATTTATAAGATTTTGCTCAATGAGCACCAATGATCAGTTTAGAATAATCATATTACCTCACCGATCAACTTGACATTTCCAAACTAAATCGTCAGTAACTTTTGATTTAGACCTCTGAATGACACGAATCCAATGCCCATTTTAAGCTAGCTCGAAATTTCAATATTGTGAAAAAATTTGAGACCAAAACTGATACAAAAAAAGCGTCAAGTAATCCAGTCCATCCCAAACTGCGTGATGCCATGCATTATTTTTCATTTATAAGTTTTTACTCAATAAGCACCAACGATCAGTTTAGAATGATCATTTTAACTGGCCAATAAACTTGACATGTCTGCACTGTATCATCCATAACTTTTAATTTATACCTCAGAATGACACGAATCAATTGCCCACGTTATGCTAGCTCAAATTTCTATTGTGTAACAAAATTTGAGACAGAAATAGATACGAGAAAGCGTTCAAGTAATCCAATCAAACCAAAACTGTGTGATGCATTATTATTCATTTATAAGCTTTTACTGAATGAGCACCAATGATCAGTTTAGAATGATCTTATAACTGGCCGATCAACTTGTCATGTATGCACTAAATTGTCCACAACTTATGATTTATAGCTTAGAATGACACGAATCCAATGGCCACATTAAGCCACTTCAATTTTCTATTTTGTGACAAAAATTTCAAACAAAATTAGATACCACAAAGTGTCCAAGTAATCCAATATATCCCAAATTGTGTGATACAATGATTTATTCTTCATTTATAAGCTTTTACTTAATGAACACCAATGATTCCATTAGAATGATCACTTTAACTGGCCACTCAACTTGACATGTCCGCACTAAATCATCCGTAACATTTGATTTAGAGCTCAGAACGACACAAATCCAATGCCCACATTAAGTTAGTTCAATTTTGTATATTTTGACAAAATTTGAGTCATAACTTGATACGAAAAAGCGTCCAAGTAATCCAATCTATCCCAAACTGCGTGATGCCATGCATTATACTTCATTTATAAGCCTTTACTCAGTGAGCACCAATGATCAGTTTAGAATGATCACTTTATCTAGCCGACCAACACTAAATCGTCTGTGACTTTTGATTTAGAGCTTAGAATGACACGAATCTAATGCCCACGATATGCTAGCTCAATTTTCTATATTGTAAGATATGAGAAATAAAAAGATATGAATCCAATGCCCACGATATGCTAGCTCAATTTTATTTAGAGCTCTGAATGACATGAATCCAATGCCCACGTTAAGCTAGCTCAATTTTGAATATTGTAACAAAATTTGAGATGGAAATAGGTACGACAAAGCATTCAAGTAATCAAATCTATCGCTAACTGTGTGATGCCATGCATTATCCTTCATTTATAAGCCTTTACTCCATGAGCACCAATGATCAGTTAAAAATGATCATTTTAACTGGCCGATAAACTTGACATTTCGACACTAAATCGTCCGTAAGCTTTGATTTAGAGCCCAAATGAAACGAATCCAAAGCCCATGTTAAGCTATTTCAATTTTCTATATCGTGACAAAAGTTGAGACTAAAATAGAAATGAAAGCATTCAAGTAATCAAATCTATCCCGAACTGCGTGATACCATGCATTATGCTTCCTTTGTAAGCGTTTACTCCATAAGCACCAATGATCAGTTAAGAATGATCATTTTAACTGGCCGATCAACTTGACATGCTTGCACTAAATCATCCGTAACCTTTGATTTAGAGCTCCGAATCACACGAATCCACTACCCACGTTAAACTAGCTTAATTTTCTGTAATGTTACAATTTTTGAGATAGAAATAGATACCACAAACCGTCTAAGTAATACAATCTATCCCGCACTGCGTTATGCAATGTATTATGATTCATTTATAAGCCTTTACTTAATGAGCACCAATGATCAATTTAGAATGATCACTTAAACTGACTTATCAATTTGACAGGTCCGCACAAAATTATCCATAACTTTTGATTTATAGCTCATAATGACACGAATCCAATCCCCATGTTAAGCTAGCTCAATTTTCTATATTGTGAAACATTTTAGACATAAATAGATATGACAAAGTGTCCAAGTAATCAAACCTATCCCGAACTGCATGATGCCATGCATTATGCTTCATTTATAAGCCTTTACTCAATGAGCACCAATGATCAGTTAAGAATGATCATATTAACTGGCCGATCAACGTGACATTTCCTCACTAAATCATTCATTACTTTTGATTTAGAGCTCTGAATTACATTAATCCATTCCCCACATAAAATTACCTCAATTTTCTATATTGTGTCAAAATTTGAGATAGAAATAGATAAAAAAGCAGCCAAGTAGTCAAATCTATCCCAAACTACATGATGCTCTGCATTATTCTTTGTTTATTAGGCTTCACTCAATATGCACTAATGATCAGTTTAGAATGATCATTTTAACTCGCCGAACAACTTGACATTTCTTCACTAAATAGTCCATAACATTTGATTTATAGCTCATAATGACACGAATCCAATACACACGTTAAGCTAGCAATATTTTCTATATTGAGAAAATATTTAACACATAACTAGATACGACAAAGCGTACAAGTAACCAAACCTATCCCGAACTGCGTGATGCCATGCATTATGCTTAATTTATAAGCCTTTATTGAATGAGCACCAATGATCAGTTAAAAATGATCATTTTTACTGGCCGATCAACTTGACATGTCTGCACTAAATCGTCCGTCACTTTTCATTTAGAGCTCCGAATAACACAAATCCAATGCCCACGTGAAACTAGCTCAAGTTTGTATATTGTGACAAAATTTGAGACAGATAGAGATACAACAAAGCGTCCAAGTAATCAAATCTATCTTGAACTGCGTGATGCCATGCATTATGCTTCATTTATAAGCCTTTACTCCATGATCACCAATGATCGGTTAAGAATGATCATTTTAACTGGCCGATTAACTTGACATGTCGTCACTAAATCATCCGTAACTTTTGATTTAGAGCTCTGGATAACATGAATCCAATGCCCACGTTAAGCTAGCTCAATTTCGAATATTGTAACAAAATTTGAGACATAAATAGGTACGACAAAGCGTCCAAGTAATCAAATCTATCTCTAACTGCGTGATGCCATGCATTATGCTTCATTTATAAGCCTTTACTCCATGAGCACCAATGATCAGTTAAGAATGCTCATTTTAACTGGCCGATAAAGTTGACATTTCGACACTAAATCCTCTGCAAGTTTTGATTTAGAGCCCGAATGACACGAATCCAATGCCCATTTTAAGCTAGCTCAATTTTCTATATCGTGAAAAAATGAGACTCAAATAGATATGAAAGCATCTAAGTAATCAAATCTATCCCAAACTGCGTGATACCATGCATTATGCTTCCTTTATAAGCGTTTACTCGATAAGCACCAATGATAAGTTAAGAATGATCATTTAAACTGGCCGATCAACTTGACATGTTTGCACTAAATTGTCCGTAACTTTTGATTTAGAGCTTTAAATGACACGAATCCAATACCCACATTAAACTAGCTCAATTTTCTGTAATGCTACAAAATTTGAGATAGAAATACATACCACAAACCGTCGAAGTAATCATATCTATCCCGCACTGCGTTATGCCATGCATTATGATTCCTTTGTAAGCCTTTACTTAATGAGCACCAATGATCAGTTCAGAATGATCACTTTAACTGACTTATCAACTTGACATGTCTCCACTAAATTGTCCATAACTTTTGATTTATAGCTCATAATGACACGAATCCAATCCCCACGTTATGCTAGCTCAATTTTCTATATTGTGAAACATTTTAGACATAAATAGATACGACAAAGTGTCCAAGTAATCAAACCTATCACGAACTGCATGATGCCATGCATTATGCTTCATTTATAAGCCTTTACTCAATGAGCACCAATGATCAGTTAAGAATGATCATATTAACTGGCCGATCAACGTGACATTTCCTCACTAAATCATTCATTACTTTTGATTTAGAGCTCTGAATTACATTAATCCATTCCCCACATAAAATTACCTCAATTTTCTATATTGTGTCAAAATTTGAGATAGAAATAGATAAAAAAGCAGCCAAGTAGTCAAATCTATCCCAAACTACATGATGCTCTGCATTATTCTTTGTTTATTAGGCTTCACTCAATATGCACTAATGATCAGTTTAGAATGATCATTTTAACTCGCCTAACAACTTGACATTTCTTCACTAAATAGTCCATAACATTTGATTTATAGCTCATAATGACACGAATCCAATACACACGTTAAGCTAGCAATATTTTCTATATTGAGAAAATATTTAACACATAACTAGATACGACAAAGCGTACAAGTAACCAAACCTATCCCGAACTGCGTGATGCCATGCATTATGCTTAATTTATAAGCCTTTATTGAATGAGCACCAATGATCAGTTAAAAATGATCATTTTTACTGGCCGATCAACTTGACATGTCTGCACTAAATCGTCCGTCACTTTTCATTTAGAGCTCCGAATAACACAAATCCAATGCCCACGTGAAACTAGCTCAAGTTTGTATATTGTGACAAAATTTGAGACAGATAGAGATACAACAAAGCGTCCAAGTAATCAAATCTATCTTGAACTGCGTGATGCCATGCATTATGCTTCATTTATAAGCCTTTACTCCATGATCACCAATGATCGGTTAAGAATGATCATTTTAACTGGCCGATTAACTTGACATGTCGTCACTAAATCATCCGTAACTTTTGATTTAGAGCTCTGGATAACATGAATCCAATGCCCACGTTAAGCTAGCTCAATTTCGAATATTGTAACAAAATTTGAGACATAAATAGGTACGACAAAGCGTCCAAGTAATCAAATCTATCTCTAACTGCATGATGCCATGCATTATGCTTCATTTATAAGCCTTTACTCAATGAGCACCAATGATCAGTTAAGAATGATCATATTAACTGGCCGATCAACGTTACATTTCCTCACTAAATCATTCATTACTTTTGATTTAGAGCTCTGAATTACATTAATCCATTCCCCACATAAAATTACCTCAATTTTCTATATTGTGTCAAAATTTGAGATAGAAATAGATAAAAAAAGCAGCCAAGTAGTCAAATCTATCCCAAACTACATGATGCTCTGCATTATTCTTTGTTTATTAGGCTTCACTCAATATGCACTAATGATCAGTTTAGAATGATCATTTTAACTCGCCGAACAACTTGACATTTCTTCACTAAATAGTCCATCACATTTGATTTATAGCTCATAATGACACGAATCCAATACACACGTTAAGCTAGCAATATTTTCTATATTGAGAAAATATTTAACACATAACTAGATACGACAAAGCGTACAAGTAACCAAACCTATCCCGAACTGCGTGATGCCATGCATTATGCTTAATTTATAAGCCTTTATTGAATGAGCACCAATGATCAGTTAAAAATGATCATTTTTACTGGCCGATCAACTTGACATGTCTGCACTAAATCGTCCGTCACTTTTCATTTAGAGCTCCGAATAACACAAATCCAATGCCCACGTGAAACTAGCTCAAGTTTGTATATTGTGACAAAATTTGAGACAGATAGAGATACAACAAAGCGTCCAAGTAATCAAATCTATCTTGAACTGCGTGATGCCATGCATTATGCTTCATTTATAAGCCTTTACTCCATGATCACCAATGATCGGTTAAGAATGATCATTTTAACTGGCCGATTAACTTGACATGTCGTCACTAAATCATCCGTAACTTTTGATTTAGAGCTCTGGATAACATGAATCCAATGCCCACGTTAAGCTAGCTCAATTTCGATTATTGTAACAAAATTTGAGACATAAATAGGTACGACAAAGCGTCCAAGTAATCAAATCTATCTCTAACTGCGTGATGACATGCATTATGCTTCATTTATAAGCCTTTACTCCATGAGCACCAATGATCAGTTAAGAATGTTCATTTTAACTGGCCGATAAAGTTGACATTTCGACACTAAATCCTCTGCAAGTTTTGATTTAGAGCCCGAATGACACGAATCCAATCCCCATTTTAAGCTAGCTCAATTTTCTATATCGTGAAAAAAATGAGACTCAAATAGATATGAAAGCATCCAAGTAATCAAATCTATCCCAAACTGCGTGATACCATGCATTATGCTTCCTTTATAAGCGTTTACTCGATAAGCACCAATGATAAGTTAAGAATGATCATTTAAACTGGCCGATCAACTTGACATGTTTGCACTAAATTGTCCGTAACTTTTGATTTAGAGCTTTAAATGACACGAATCCAATACCCACATTAAACTAGCTCAATTTTCTGTAATGCTACAAAATTTGAGATAGAAATACATACCACAAACCGTCGAAGTAATCATATCTATCCCGCACTGCGTTATGCCATGCATTATGATTCCTTTATAAGCCTTTACTTAACGAGCACCAATGATCAGTTCAGAATGATCACTTTAACTGACTTATCAACTTTACATGTCTCCACTAAATTGTCCATAACTTTTGATTTATAGCTCATAATGACACGAATCCAATCCCCACGTTATGCTAGCTCAATTTTCTATATTGTGAAACATTTTAGACATAAATAGATACGACAAAGTGTCCAAGTAATCAAACCTATCCCAAACTGCATGATGCCATGCATTATGCTTCATTTATAAGCCTTTACTCAATGAGCACCAATGATCAGTTAAGAATGATCATATTAACTGGCCGATCAACGTGACATTTCCTCACTAAATCATTCACTACTTTTGATTTAGAGCTCTGAATTACATTAATCCATTCCCCACATAAAATTACCTCAATTTTCTATATTGTGTCAAAATTTGAGATAGAAATAGATAAAAAAGCAGCCAAGTAGTCAAATCTATGCCAAACTACATGATGCTCTGCATTATTCTTTGTTTATTAGGCTTCACTCAATATGCACTAATGATCAGTTTAGAATGATCATTTTAACTCGCCGAACAACTTGACATTTCTTCACTAAATAGTCCATAACATTTGATTTATAGCTCATAATGACACGAATCCAATACACACGTTAAGCTAGCAATATTTTCTATATTGAGAAAATATTTAACACATAACTAGATACGACAAAGCGTACAAGTAACCAAACCTATCCCGAACTGCGTGATGCCATGCATTATGCTTAATTTATAAGCCTTTATTGAATGAGCACCAATGATCAGTTAAAAATGATCATTTTTACTGGCCGATCAACTTGACATGTCTGCACTAAATCGTCCGTCACTTTTCATTTAGAGCTCCGAATAACACAAATCCAATGCCCACGTGAAACTAGCTCAAGTTTGTATATTGTGACAAAATTTGAGATAGATAGAGATACAACAAAGCGTCCAAGTAATCAAATCTATCTTGAACTGCGTGATGCCATGCATTATGCTTCATTTATAAGCCTTTACTCCATGATCACCAATGATCGGTTAAGAATGATCATTTTAACTGGCCGATTAACTTGACATGTCGTCACTAAATCATCCGTAACTTTTGATTTAGAGCTCTGGATAACATGAATCCAATGCCCACGTTAAGCTAGCTCAATTTCGAATATTGTAACAAAATTTGAGACATAAATAGGTACGACAAAGCGTCCAAGTAATCAAATCTATCTCTAACTGCGTGATGCCATGCATTATGCTTCATTTATAAGCCTTTACTCCATGAGCACCAATGATCAGTTAAGAATGCTCATTTTAACTGGCCGATAAAGTTGACATTTCGACACTAAATCCTCTGCAAGTTTTGATTTAGAGCCCGAATGACACGAATCCAATCCCCATTTTAAGCTAGCTCAATTTTCTATATCGTGAAAAAAATGAGACTCAAATAGATATGAAAGCATCCAAGTAATCAAATCTATCCCAAACTGTGTGATACAATGCATTATGCTTCCTTTATAAGCGTTTACTCGATAAGCACCAATGATAAGTTAAGAATGATCATTTAAACTGGCCGATCAACTTGACATGTTTGCACTAAATTGTCCGTAACTTTTGATTTAGAGCTTTAAATGACACGAATCCAATACCCACATTAAACTAGCTCAATTTTCTGTAATGCTACAAAATTTGAGATAGAAATACATACCACAAACCGTCGAAGTAATCATATCTATCCCGCACTGCGTTATGCCATGCATTATGATTCCTTTATAAGCCTTTACTTAACGAGCACCAATGATCAGTTCAGAATGATCACTTTAACTGACTTATCAACTTGACATGTCTCCACTAAATTGTCCATAACTTTTGATTTATAGCTCATAATGACAGGAATCCAATCCCCACGTTATGCTAGCTCAATTTTCTATATTGTGAAACATTTTAGACATAAATAGATACGACAAAGTGTCCAAGTAATCAAACCTATCCCAAACTGCATGATGCCATGCATTATGCTTCATTTATAAGCCTTTACTCAATGAGCACCAATGATCAGTTAAGAATGATCATATTAACTGGCCGATCAACGTGAAATTTCCTCACTAAATCATTCATTACTTTTGATTTAGAGCTCTGAATTACATTAATCCATTCCCCACATAAAATTACCTCAATTTTCTATAT